>JASFXZ010000290.1:0-12781 GCA_032209605.1 Mactromeris polynyma
CAAATATACCCATATATTGCATTCAAAGTGGAAAATTGTGCATATTCTTTAGGTATATTAGGTCCATACAATCAACATATGAACTGTATTTTTCTCAGTAATTGCATTCAAAATAGTAAATATAACACAATATATATGAATTTAAGGTCAATATATGCAAAAATGAACTCTAATATACCCATATATTGCATTCAAAGTGGAAATTGTGCATATTCTTTAGGTATATTAGGCCTATATAATCAGTAGGTGAACTCTATTCTCCTCACTAATTGCATTCAAAACAGTGAATATAACTTATTACATATGAATTTAAGGTCAATACATGCAACAATGAACTCAAATATACCCATATATTGCATTCAAAGTGGAAAATTGTGCATATTCTTTAGCTATATTAAATCCATGCAATCAACCTATGAACTGTATTTTCCACACTTAATGCATTTAAAACAGTGAATATAACATATTACATATGATTTTTTGTTCAATATATTTAAACATGAACTCTAATACACCCATCAATTGCATTCAAAGGGGAAAATTGTGCATATTCTTTAGGTATATTAGGTCCATACAATCAACTTATGAACTGTATTTTCCTCACTAATTGCATTTAAAACAGTGAATATAACATATTACATATGAATTTTAGGTCAATACATCCAACAATGAACTCAAATATACCCATATATTGCATTCAAAGTGGAAAATTGTGCATATTCTTTAGGTATATTAGGTCCATACAATCAACATATGAACTGTATTTTCCTCAGTAATTGCATTCAAAATGGTAAATATAACACAAAATATATGAATTTTAGGTGAATGTATGCAAAAAAGAACTCAAATATACCCATATATTGCATTCAAAGTGGAAAATTGTGCATATTCTTTAGGTATATTAGGCCTATATAATCAATAGGTGAACTCTATTCTCCTCACTAATTGCATTCAAAACAGTGAGTATAACTTATTACATATGAATTTAAGGTCAATACATGCAACAATGAACTCAAATATACCCATATATTGCATTCAAAGTGGAAAATTGTGCATATTCTTTAGCTATATTAGATCCATGCAATCAACCTATGAACTATATTTTCCACACTTATTGCATTTAAAACAGTGAATATAACATATTACATATGATTTTTTGTTCAATATATTTAAACCTGAACTCTAATACACCCATCAATTGCATTCAAAGGGGAAAATTGTGCATATTCTTTAGGTATATTAGGTCCATACAATCAACTTATGAACTGTATTTTCCTCACTAATTGCATTTAAAACAGTGAATATAACATATTGCATATGAATTTTAGGTCAATACATCCAACAATGAACTCAAATATACCCATATATTGCATTCAAAGTGGAAAATTGTGCATATTCTTTATGTATATTAGGTCCATACAATCAACATATGAACTGTATTTTCCTCACTTATTGCATTTAAAACAGTGAATATAACATATTACATATGCATTTTAGTTCAATATATTCAAATATGAACTCTAATACACCCAAAAATTGCATTCAAAGTGGAAAATTGTGCATATTCTTTAGGTATATTAGGTCCCATCAAGCAACATATGAACTGTATTTTCCTCACTAATTGCATTCAAAATAGTAAATATAACACAAAATATATGAATTTTAGATCAATGTATGCAAAAATGAACTAAAATATATCCATTTATTGCATTCAAAGTGGAAAATTGTGCATATTCTTTAGGTATATTAGATCCATACAATCAACATATGAACTGAATTTTCCTCACTAATTGCATTTAAAACAGTGAATATAACATATTACTTATGAATTTTAGGTCACTGTATGCAAAAATGAACTCAAATATACCCATATATTGCATTCAAAGTGGAAAATTGTGCATATTCTTTAGGTATAATAGATCCATACAATCAACATATGAACTGTATTTTTCTCAGTAATTGCATTCAAAATAGTAAATATAACACAATATATATGAATTTAAGGTCAATATATGCAAAAATGAACTCTAATATACCCATATATTGCATTCAAAGTGGAAATTGTGCATATTCTTTTGGTATATTAGGCCTATATAATCAATATGTGAACTCTATTCTCCTCACTAATTGCATTCAAAACAGTGAATATAACTTGTTACATATGAATTTAAGGTCAATACATGCAACAATGAACTCAAATATACCCATATATTGCATTCAAAGTGGAAAATTGTGCATATTCTTTAGGTGTATTAGGCCCATACAATCAACTTGTGAACTGTATTTTCCTCACTAATTGCATTCAAATAGTAAATATAGCACATTATTTATGAATTTTAGGTCAATATATGCAAAAATGAACTCAAATATACACATACATTGCATTCAAAGTGGAATATATGAATTTTAGGTCAATATATGCAAAAATGAACTCTAATATACCCATATATTGCATTCAAAGTGGAAATTGTGCATATTCTTTAGGTATATTAGGCCTATATAATCAATAGGTGAACTCTATTCTCCTCACTAATTGCATTCAAAACAGTGAATATAACTTATTACATATGAATTTTAATTCAATATATTCAAAATAAACTCAAATATACCAATGAGCTGCATTCAAAGTGGAATATTTTGCATATCCTTTAGGTATAATAGGTCAATATAATCAACAGGTGAACTCTATTTTCCTCACTAATTGCATTTATAACATTGAATATAAGATATTACATATGAATTTTAGTTCAATATATTCAAACATGAACTCTAATACAACCATAAATTGCATTCAAATTGGAAAATTTTGCATACTATTTAGGTATATTAGGTCCATACAATCAACATATGAATTGTATTTTCCTCAGTAATTGCATTCAAAATAGTAAATATAACACAATATATATGAATTTTAGGTCAATATATGCAAAAATGAACTCAAATATACCCATATATTGCATTCAAAGTGGAAATTGTGCATATTCTTTAGGTATATAAGGTCAATAAAATCAACAGGTGAACTCTATTTTCCTCACTAATTGCATTCAAAACTGTAAATATAACTTATTACAGATGAATTTTAGTTCAATATATTCAAATATGAACTATAATACAACCATAAATCGCATTCAAAGTGGAAAAGTTTGCATATTATTCAGGTATATTAGGTCCATACAATCAACATATGAACTGTATTTTCCTGAGTAATTGCATTCAAAATAGTAAATATAACACAATATATATGAATTTTAGGTCACTCTATGCAAAAATGAACTCAAATATACCCATATATTGCATTCAAAGTGGAAAATTGTGCATATTCTTTAGGTATATTAGGTCCATACAATCAACATATGAACTGTATTTTTCTCAGTAATTGCATTCAAAATAGTAAATATAACACAATATATATGAATTTAAGGTCAATATATGCAAAAATGAACTCTAATATACCCATATATTGCATTCAAAGTGGAAATTGTGCATATTCTTTAGGTATATTAGGCCTATATAATCAATAGGTGAACTCTATTCTCCTCACTAATTGCATTCAAAACAGTGAATATAACTTATTACATATGAATTTAAGGTCAATACATGCAACAATGAACTCAAATATACCCATATATTGCATTCAAAGTGGAAAATTGTGCATATTCTTTAGCTATATTAAATCCATGCAATCAACCTATGAACTGTATTTTCCACACTTAATGCATTTAAAACAGTGAATATAACATATTACATATGATTTTTTGTTCAATATATTTAAACATGAACTCTAATACACCCATCAATTGCATTCAAAGGGGAAAATTGTGCATATTCTTTAGGTATATTAGGTCCATACAATCAACTTATGAACTGTATTTTCCTCACTAATTGCATTTAAAACAGTGAATATACCATATTACATATGAATTTTAGGTCAATACATCCAACAATGAACTCAAATATACCCATATATTGCATTCAAAGTGGAAAATTGTGCATATTCTTTAGGTATATTAGGTCCATACAATCAACATATGAACTGTATTTTCCTCAGTAATTGCATTCAAAATGGTAAATATAACACAAAATATATGAATTTTAGGTGAATGTATGCAAAAAAGAACTCAAATATACCCATATGTTGCATTCAAAGTGGAAAATTGTGCCTATTCTTTAGGTATATTAGGTCCATACCATCAACATATGAACTGTATTTTCCTCACTAATTGCATTTAAAACAGTGAATGTAACACAAAATATATGCATTTTAGGTCAATATATTCAAACATGAACTCTAATACACCCATAAATTGCATTCAAAGTGGAAAATTGTGCATATTCTTTAGGTATAATAGGTCCAAACAAGCATCATATGAACTGTATTTTCCTCTGTAAATGCATTCAAAATAGTAAATATAACACAAAATATATGAATTTTAGGTCAATGTATGCAAAAATGAACTCAAATATACCCATATATTGCATTCAAAGTGGGAATTGTGCATATTCTTTGGTATATTAGGTCTATATAATCAATAGGGTAACTTTATTTTCCTCACAAATTGCATTCAAAACAGTGAATATAACATATTACATATGAATTTTTGGTCAATACATGCAACAATGAACTCAAATATACACATATATTGCATTCAAAGTGGAAAATTGTGCATATTGTTTGGTATATTAGGTCCATACAATCAACATATGAACTGTATTTACCTCACTTATTGCATTTAAAACAGTGAATATAACATATTACATATGCATTTTAGTTCAATATATTCAAACATGAACTCTAATACACCCATAAATTGCATTCAAAGTTGAAAATTGAGCATATTCTTTAGGTATATTAGGTCCAAGCAAGCAACATATGAACTGTATTTTCCTCAGTAATTGCATTCAAAATAGTAAATATAACACAAAATATATGAATTTTAGGTCAATGTATGCAAAAATGAACTCAAATATACCCATATATTGCATTCAAAGTGGAAAATTGTGCATATTCTTTAGGTATATTAGGTCCATACAATCAACATATGAACTGTATTTTCCTCACTAATTGCATTTAAAACAGTGAATATAACATATTACATATGAATTTAAGGTCAATACATGCAACAATGAACTCAAATGTACCCATACATTGCATTCAAAGTGGAAAATTGTGCATATTCTTTAGGTATATTAGGTCTATACAATCAACATGTGAACTGTATTTTCCTCAGTAATTGCATTCAAAATAGTACATATAACACATTATATTTGAATTCTAGTTCAATATATTCCAAAATGAACTCAAATATACCAATAAAATGCACTGAAAGTGGGAAATAGTGCATATTCTTTAGGTTTATTAAGTCAATATAATCAAAATGTGAACTATATTTTCCTCACTAATTGCATTCAAAACAGTAAATATAAGATTGTATATATGAATTTGACTGATATGTCATGTTGTATTTTTGGGGACCAGAGCATAACAATATTTCGAATGAGACACTGTAATTACAGCCTTCAAATTATTCAAGTAATCTGATCATATAGCCTAGATGTCTGAAATTCTTATTAATTAATGAAATTTAAATACTAATATGATTACAACATTCTATACAGAATCATTTAATACTTGAATTATGGTGTAACTATCTAATTTATATTGCTTTTTTTTCAAACCCATCTCATATCTTTAAAGTTAATTTATAACTCTTTTAGCAAACCTTAGCACGTTTGAAGCTATATGGTTATGTGGTTCTTTTTTTGTTCACTTTTAACCTTCTGTATTTCATAGTATAAATCATAAGATGCTTAAATGAATGGTTGTCTAAAAATGTTACGAATTTATATTCACTGTACCTCAAAGTATTCAAACTGAACTAGAGGTAGGTTCTAATATACACTTCGCCTTGCATTACAATAACTAGGACCGACAATTCGGCCCCGCAAATACCGTGATACAGCCGGATAATATGGTCAAAGTGTTTATTTCCAACGAGTGAGGGTATTTTCTTTATTTCCAACGAGTGAGAACCGATTATATGTTTAAAATTCGGCGTGTTTTTCGGAGCTCCGTCCACCATGCGCAGATACAAATGTAACTTCACGATTTTTTCCCTCAAAGTTTGCGAGCCCGGTCATTGATATTACAGGCGTCTAAAATGTCAAAACGCACACTTATTAAAGTACTTGTATTTCAAGTATTTCAAATATCTCTCCGATGTTGCAACTGTAGTCGTTACTTTTCTTTGTTACTCGGCAAAAACCTGAAACTTAAGTATCCGTTATAATTCCGGGCCCTGACGTTAACGTACATGGGACTATATTACAAGTCTAGAGATAAGAATGGTGACAGACACATACAACGAATCATGTCGATGAGTCTAAAGTAATGCAATAATACAGACTATATAAAACTAGATATAATTATACCCCAACGAGAGGGATACATTGGGGTATATGCAAAAATAAACTCAAATATACCAATGAACTGCATTCAAAGTGGAAAATTGTGCATATTCTTTAGGTATATTAGATCCATACAATCAACATATGAACTGTATTTTCCTCACTTATTGCATTTAAAACAGTGAATATAACATATTACATATGAATTTTAGGTCAATACATGCAAAAATGAACTTAAATATACCCATATATTGCATTCAAAGTGGAAAATTGAGCATATTCTTCAGGTATATTAGGTCCATAAAATTGACATATGAACTGTATTTTCCTCACTAATTGCATTTAAAACAGTGAATGTAACACAAAATATATGAATTTTAGGTCAATGTATTCAAACATGAACTCTAATACACCCATAAATTGCATTCAAAGTGGAAAATTGAGCATATTCTTTAGGTATAATAGGTCCAAACAAGCATCATATGAACTGTATTTTCCTCTGTAATTGCATTCAAAATAGTAAATACAACACAAAATATATGAATTTTAGGTCAATGTATGCAAAAATGAACTCAAATATACCCATATATTGCATTCAAAGTGGGAATTGTGCATATTCTTTGGTATATTAGGTCTATATAATCAATAGGGTAACTCTATTTTCCTCACAAATTGCATTCAAAACAGTGAATATAACATATTACATATGAATTTATGGTTAATACATGCAACAATGACCTCAAATATACCCATATATTGCATTCAAAGTGGAAAACTGTGCATATTCTTTGGTATATTAGGTCCATACAATCAACATATGAACTGTATTTTCCTCACTAATTGCATTTAAAACAGTGAATATAACATATTCCATATGAATTTAAGGTCAATACATGCAACAATGAACTCAAATATACCCATATATTGCATTCAAAGTGGAAAATTGTGCATATTCTTTAGGTGTATTAGGCCCATACAATCAACTTGTGAACTGTATTTTCCTCACTAATTGCATTCAAATAGTAAATATAGCACATTATTTATGAATTTTAGGTCAATATATGCAAAAATGAACTCAAATATACACATACATTGCATTCAAAGTGGAATATATGAATTTTAGGTCAATATATGCAAAAATGAACTCTAATATACCCATATATTGCATTCAAAGTGGAAATTGTGCATATTCTTTAGGTATATTAGGCCTATATAATCAATAGGTGAACTCTATTCTCCTCACTAATTGCATTCAAAACAGTGAATATAACTTATTACATATGAATTTT
The DNA here is from genome assembly GCA_032209605.1 of Mactromeris polynyma. Lineage (NCBI taxonomy): Eukaryota > Metazoa > Mollusca > Bivalvia > Venerida > Mactridae > Mactromeris > Mactromeris polynyma. The sequence continues at coordinate 7,695 of JASFXZ010000290.1, forward strand.
AATTCAATATATTCAAAATAAACTCAAATATACCAATGAGCTGCATTCAAAGTGGAATATTTTGCATATCCTTTAGGTATAATAGGTCAATATAATCAACAGGTGAACTCTATTTTCCTCACTAATTGCATTTATAACATTGAATATAAGATATTACATATGAATTTTAGTTCAATATATTCAAACATGAACTCTAATACAACCATAAATTGCATTCAAATTGGAAAATTTTGCATACTATTTAGGTATATTAGGTCCATACAATCAACATATGAACTGTATTTTCCTCAGTAATTGCATTCAAAATAGTAAATATAACACAATATATATGAATTTTAGGTCAATATATGCAAAAATGAACTCAAATATACCCATATATTGCATTCAAAGTGGAAATTGTGCATATTCTTTAGGTATATAAGGTCAATAAAATCAACAGGTGAACTCTATTTTCCTCACTAATTGCATTCAAAACTGTAAATATAACTTATTACAGATGAATTTTAGTTCAATATATTCAAACATGAACTATAATACAACCATAAATTGCATTCAAAGTGGAAAAGTTTGCATATTATTCAGGTATATTAGGTCCATACAATCAACATATGAACTGTATTTTCCTGAGTAATTGCATTCAAAATAGTAAATATAACACAATATATATGAATTTTAGGTCACTCTATGCAAAAATGAACTCAAATATACCCATATATTGCATTCAAAGTGGAAAATTGTGCATATTCTTTAGGTATATTAGGTCCATACAATCAACATATGAACTGTATTTTTCTCAGTAATTGCATTCAAAATAGTAAATATAACACAATATATATGAATTTAAGGTCAATATATGCAAAAATGAACTCTAATATACCCATATATTGCATTCAAAGTGGAAATTGTGCATATTCTTTAGGTATATTAGGCCTATATAATCAATAGGTGAACTCTATTCTCCTCACTAATTGCATTCAAAACAGTGAATATAACTTATTACATATGAATTTAAGGTCAATACATGCAACAATGAACTCAAATATACCCATATATTGCATTCAAAGTGGAAAATTGTGCATATTCTTTAGCTATATTAGATCCATGCAATCAACCTATGAACTATATTTTCCACACTTATTGCATTTAAAACAGTGAATATAACATATTACATATGATTTTTTGTTCAATATATTTAAACATGAACTCTAATACACCCATCAATTGCATTCAAAGGGGAAAATTGTGCATATTCTTTAGGTATATTAGGTCCATACAATCAACTTATGAACTGTATTTTCCTCACTAATTGCATTTAAAACAGTGAATATAACATATTACATATGAATTTTAGGTCAATACATCCAACAATGAACTCAAATATACCCATATATTGCATTCAAAGTGGAAAATTGTGCATATTCTTTAGGTATATTAGGTCCATACAATCAACATATGAACTGTATTTTTCTCAGTAATTGCATTCAAAATAGTAAATATAACACAATATATATGAATTTAAGGTCAATATATGCAAAAATGAACTCTAATATACCCATATATTGCATTCAAAGTGGAAATTGTGCATATTCTTTAGGTATATTAGGCCTATATAATCAATAGGTGAACTCTATTCTCCTCACTAATTGCATTCAAAACAGTGAATATATCTTATTACATATGAATTTAAGGTCAATACATGCAACAATGAACTCAAATATACCCATATATTGCATTCAAAGTGGAAAATTGTGCATATTCTTTAGCTATATTAAATCCATGCAATCAACCTATGAACTGTATTTTCCACACTTAATGCATTTAAAACAGTGAATATAACATATTACATATGATTTTTTGTTCAATATATTTAAACATGAACTCTAATACACCCATCAATTGCATTCAAAGGGGAAAATTGTGCATATTCTTTAGGTATATTAGGTCCATACAATCAACTTATGAACTGTATTTTCCTCACTAATTGCATTTAAAACAGTGAATATAACATATTACATATGAATTTTAGGTCAATACATCCAACAATGAACTCAAATATACCCATATATTGCATTCAAAGTGGAAAATTGTGCATATTCTTTAGGTATATTAGGTCCTTACAATCAACATATGAACTGTATTTTCCTCAGTAATTGCATTCAAAATGGTAAATATAACACAAAATATATGAATTTGAGGTGAATGTATGCAAAAAAGAATCAAATATACCATATATTGCATTCAAAGTGAAAATTGTGCATATTCTTTAGGTATATTAGGCCTATATAATCAATAGGCGAACTCTATTCTCCTCACTAATTGCATTCAAAACAGTGAGTATAACTTATTACATATGAATTTAAGGTCAATACATGCAACAATGAACTCAAATATACCCATATATTGCATTCAAAGTGGAAAATTGTGCATATTCTTTAGCTATATTAGATCCATGCAATCAACTATGAACTATATTTTCCACACTTATTGCATTTAAAACAGTAAATATAACATATTACATATGATTTTTGTTCAATATATTTAAACTGAACTCTAATACACCCATCAATTGCATTCAAAGGGGAAAATTGTGCATATTCTTTAGGTATATTAGGTCCATACAATCAACTTATGAACTGTATTTTCTCACTAATTGCATTTAAAACAGTGAATATAACATATTGCATATGAATTTTAGGTCAATACATCCAACAATGAACTCAAATATACCATATATTGCATTCAAAGTGGAAAATTGTGCATATTCTTTATGTATATTAGGTCCATACAATCAACATATGACTGTATGAACTGTATTTTCCTCACTTATTGCATTTAAAACAGTGAATATAACATATTACATATGCATTTTAGTTCAATATATTCAAATATGAACTCTAATACACCCACAAATTGCATTCAAAGTGGAAAATTGTGCATATTCTTTAGGTATATTAGGTCCCAACAAGCAACATATGAACTGCATTTTCCTCACTAATTGCATTCAAAATAGTAAATATAACACAAAATATATGAATTTTAGATCAATGTATGCAAAAATGAACTAAAATATACCCATATATTGCATTCAAAGTGGAAAATTGTGCATATTCTTTAGGTATATTAGATCCAAACAATCAACATATGAACTGAATTTTCCTCACTAATTGCATTTAAAACAGTGAATATAACATATTACTTATGAATTTTAGGTCACTGTATGCAAAAATGAACTCAAATATACCCATATTTGCATTCAAAGTGGAAAATTGTGCATATTCTTTAGGTATATTAGATCCATACAATCAACATATGAACTGTATTTTTCTCAGTAATTGCATTCAAAATAGTAAATATAACACAATATATATGAATTTAAGGTCAATATATGCAAAAATGAACTCTAATATACCCATATATTGCATTCAAAGTGGAAATTGTGCATATTCTTTTGGTATATTAGGCCTATATAATCAATAGGTGAACTCTATTCTCCTCACTAATTGCATTCAAAACAGTAAATATAACTTGTTACATATGAATTTAAGGTCAATACATGCAACAATGAACTCAAATATACCCATATATTGCATTCAAAGTGGAAAATTGTGCATATTCTTTAGGTGTATTAGGCCCATACAATCAACTTGTGAACTGTATTTTCCTCACTAATTGCATTCAAATAGTAAATATAGCACATTATTTATGAATTTTAGGTCAATATATGCAAAAATGAACTCAAATATACACATACATTGCATTCAAAGTGGAATATATGAATTTTAGGTCAATATATGCAAAAATGAACTCTCATATACCCATATATTGCATTCAAAGTGGAAATTGTGCATATTCTTTAGGTATATTAGGCCTATATAATCAATAGGTGAACTCTATTCTCCTCACTAATTGCATTCAAAACAGTGAAAATAACTTATTACATATGAATTTTAATTCAATATATTCAAAATAAACTCAAATATACCAATGAGCTGCATTCAAAGTGGAATATTTTGCATATCCTTTAGGTATAATAGGTCAATATAATCAACAGGTGAACTCTATTTTCCTCACTAATTGCATTTATAACATTGAATATAAGATATTACATATGAATTTTAGTTCAATATATTCAAACATGAACTCTAATACAACCATAAATTGCATTCAAATTGGAAAATTTTGCATACTATTTAGGTATATTAGGTCCATACAATCAACATATGAATTGTATTTTCCTTAGTAATTGCATTCAAAATAGTAAATATAACACAATATATATGAATTTTAGGTCAATATATGCAAAAATGAACTCAAATATACCCATATATTGCATTCAAAGTGGAAATTGTGCATATTCTTTAGGTATATAAGGTCAATAAAATCAACAGGTGAACTCTATTTTCCTCACTAATTGCATTCAAAACTGTAAATATAACTTATTACAGATGAATTTTAGTTCAATATATTCAAACATGAACTATAATACAACCATAAATTGCATTCAAAGTGGAAAAGTTTGCATATTATTCAGGTATATTAGGTCCATACAATCAACATATGAACTGTATTTTCCTGAGTAATTGCATTCAAAATAGTAAATATAACACAATATATATGAATTTTAGGTCACTCTATGCAAAAATGAACTCAAATATACCCATATATTGCATTCAAAGTGGAAAATTGTGCATATTCTTTAGGTATATTAGGTCCATACAATCAACATATGAACTGTATTTTTCTCAGTAATTGCATTCAAAATAGTAAATATAACACAATATATATGAATTTAAGGTCAATATATGCAAAAATGAACTCTAATATACCCATATATTGCATTCAAAGTGGAAATTGTGCATATTCTTTAGGTATATTAGGCCTATATAATCAATAGGTGAACTCTATTCTCCTCACTAATTGCATTCAAAACAGTGAATATAACTTATTACATATGAATTTAAGGTCAATACATGCAACAATGAACTCAAATATACCCATATATTGCATTCAAAGTGGAAAATTGTGCATATTCTTTAGCTATATTAGATCCATGCAATCAACCTATGAACTATATTTTCCACACTTAT
>JASFXZ010000291.1:0-11867 GCA_032209605.1 Mactromeris polynyma
TTTTAACTGATAATTTGTAACACATTCACATAATGTGTGCACATTTAATAGAAAACTGGCAGAAACTATTCTAACAATTTTATAAAGTTATAGAACTAGACATGTGGGCGGTTACTGTTCAAGTCCAAAACCTTTTTGAACAATATGTACACCAATAAATACTCATTTAAGCATTAATAATTTCACAACCATACACGTGACCATTGAAACTTTCTATAAGTCAATGAAGTGCAGTCGGTATAGTAGCAGACATGAAGCTTAAAGACCACATCATTAATAAGACCACCTCAAAATTAAGAACACAATTTTCAAGTCCCATTTTCACTGATTTACTCTTTATTCAACCTAAATATTAAGACCACCTCAATAAGAATGCCATTTTTCAAGGGTCCCAAGTGTGGTCTTATTATAGAGGTTTTACTGAAGTAATATATATCTAAATATATATGTGTGTGTGTGTGTGTGAAAGTAGAACTGGCAGATTAATGTTTTATGCATGTATAAAAATATACATCGTTTATAACTCGACTGTTTCAGAAAGATGAGCTAATGTCATAGCTTACTCGGCGTCCGTCGTCCGGCGTCATATTTGTTTTTGGTTAAAGTAACTATTTCTCTCATTTCTCTTTTTTTTCTTAGTAACTATTCAATGTAGAACTTTGCAACTTTTCATAGTTGTCAGACATCATAATAGCAACCACCAGGACAAGTTTCATAACTCTGGACTGAATTTTGTCAAAGGTGTGTCCCATTATCACTTAGAATTTTGTTTAAGTTTTTTTGTTAAAGTCTGCTTTTCCTCAGTAACTATTCAAGGTAGAGCTTTGAAACTTAATATATACTGAGCAAATGTAGAAACGTCCCACCATATTCAAAGAAAGATTGCCCGAAATATATAAGGTTGTAGGTACTAAGACCTATACAGAAAATGAAGTTTATTCATTTGTGAATCCATATTAATTGACCTAATTTTGCTGGGATGAAAAGTTAGATAATGGCGAAGTCGGTAGGGGTCAAAATAAAAATTCTGAAGAAAAGTTGTTTTTTAAACATGTTTAGGGATTAATGATTTTTCTCCCTAAAAAATCCAAGTTGTATCCAGTATGATTAATATCGTGTGTGGCCACCATTTGCACGATTACACGCCATAATTCTACGGCGCATGGACGTGGCGTTAGGCAGATTCCTCCATTCTTGCTGTCAAGCCTGTGTCAGATCTCAAATGTTGTCAATTTGGTGGTTGGCCCTCGCCTTACGACCCAGCTCATCCCAGATGTGCTCTATCGGGTTGAGATCAGGGAAAACCGCAGACCAAGGAAGTACGGCGATATTGTTTCGAGCCAGTTATTGAGTTGTGAGTCTGGCTGTGTATTGTCTTGCTGCAGTGTTACACCAGGGCCGTGGCGGCGAATAAAAGGCATTGCATGAGTAGTTAGCACATCAGTAATGTAACGCTGTGCATTGAGGTTGCCCTGTATGACTACTAGCTCAGTCTTACCGTTACCCATGATCCCACCCCATACCATTTCACCCCCACCACCGAACCTGTCCCTCTCAACAACATAACAATCTGCGAATCTCTCGTTTTTACGCCTGTAGATGCGTAGCCTACCATCTGCATGGCCGAGTGTGAACCGAGATTCGTCAGTAAAGAGAACTCGGTTCCAATCAGCCCGCCTCCAATTCAAATGATGTCGTGACCACAATAATCTAGCACCACGGTGACGTCACGTCAATATTTGACCGATATATGGGCGTCGTGCTCTGATTGGCTGAGCGTTGCATCGCAAGTGATTACGGATGGTATGCGATGACACGCCGTATCTCCTAGCCGTTACGGTGGCCGGCAACCTACGCTGACGCAAGTGCGTTAACGTGATGTAGCGATCAGTTCTGATGGTGGTGACACGGGGGTGACCAGGGCGGGGACGATCACGAACAGTCCCAGGCTCTTGGTACCGGGTCGCAAGCCTCTGTATGGTCTTCCGACAGAAGCCAAACCTGCGGGCGACGGCACTGGCCGTCATTCCCTCCTGAAGCATTCCAAAAGCATGATTTCTTTCAACTTCAGACAAGCGTGGCATGATTAAAAGAGAGTGAAAAAGTAAACATTTTTTCAATTTTCGGATTAGCCTGTGTCCCAAGTATCGTACGACGCTGACTGAATTAATTTATTGAGCACGTGTATAACGCGCACGTGCATTAAGTGAAAATCAAGGTTCCGGTTGGTGAACGGTTTTCACGTGTTGCATTTGGTGTCAACCTTACACAGGTGTATTTACAGATTACCAGTGTATCGCATGTTCATTCACTGAATGTGTAACATAAACATGGCCGAAGATATGTCTGTTCAAAAAGTGGGACGTTTCTACATTTGCTCAGTATAGTTGTCTACATTTTGTGAAAGTTTTCCCGCTTTTTAACTTAGAATTTTGTTTAAGTTTTATGTTGAAGTCCACCTTTTCTGAGAAACGGTTCCGGGTAAAGCTTTGAAACTTCACATGATTGATTGTTTGAAATCATAATAGCAACCACAAATGAAAGTTTCATAACTCTTGACTGCATTCTGTCAAAGTTATGTCCCTTTTTCAATTAGAATGTTGGTTAAGTTTTTGTTTAAATTTCTTTATTCTTGCAAGCATTTTGTCATAGTTATGCCCCTTTTAACTTAGAAATTTGAAGATTTTTTGTTCAAATCTACTTTTCCCTGCATTTTGTCATAATTATTGCCCTTTTTAGCTCGTCTGTTTCAGACAGCTGAGCCAATGTCATAGCTTCCTCAGCGTCCGACATCGTCCGTTGCACTAAACAGACGAGCGTCAGGCACCTGCAGGCGTGGTTCTTGTTTTTCTTGCATAAAAATATAATGTTACAGGAATATATAAATAAAAAACTTGGCCAATATTTAAATGCAATTAATGCAGTTACACCAAATATATTGTATGCCAGTGGGCATAAAATTTCTAATCTCTGTTTTAGCACGTCTGTTTCATCCATGATGTAGATCCATCCTGATGAAGATCTATCATGATATAGATCCATCCTAATGAAGATCCATCATGATGTAGATCCATCATGATGTAGATCCGTCCTAATGAAGATCCATCATGATGTAGATCCATCCTAATGAAGATCCATCATGATGTAGATCCATCATGATGTAGATCCATCCTGATGAAGATCCATCATGATGTAGATCCATCCTAATGAAGATCAATCATGATGTAGATCCATCATGATGTAGATCCGTCCTAATGAAGATCCATCATGATGTAGATCCATGCTAATGAAGATCCATCATGATGTAGATCCATCATGATGTAGATCCATCATAATGTAGATCCATCATGATGTAGATCCATCATAATGTAGATCCATCATGATGTAGATCCATCATGATGTAGATCCATCATAATGTAGATCCATCATGATGTAGAGCCATCATAATGTAGATCCATCATAATGTAGAGCCATCATAATGTAGATCCATCATAATGTAGATCCATCATGATGTAGATCCATCATAATGTAGATCCATCATGATGTAGATCCATCCTAATGTAGATCCATCATGATGTAGATCCATCCTTATGAGATTCATCATGATGTAGATCCATCATGATGTAGATCCATCATAATGTAGATCCATCATGATGTAGATCCATCTTAATGTAGATCCATCATGATGTAGATCCATCCTAATGTAGATCCATCATGATGTAGATCTATCCTCATGTAGATCCATCATAATGTAGAGCAATCCATGATATAGATCCATCCTGAAGAAGATTTATCAATGATGTAGATCCTACCTGATGTAGTTCCATCCTGATGAAGAACCATTTATGATGTAGATCCATCCATGATGTAGATCCATCCTGAAGAAGATCCATCAATGATATAGATCCAACCTGATGTAAATTCACCCTGATGAAGATAAATCCTGATGTAGATCCACCATGGCATAGATCCACCATGACAGAGATCCACCATGATGTAAAACCACCATGATGTAGATCCATCATAACATAGATCTACAATGACATAGAACGACCATGACGTAGATCCACCATGACAGAGATCCACCATGACATAGATCCACCATGAGGTATATCCACCAAGACAGAGATTCACCATGACAGAGATCCACCATGAGGTATATCCACCAAGACAGAGATCCACCATGACAGAGATCCACCATGACGTAGATCCACCATGATGTAATCTATCATGATTAAGACACATCTATGATGTAGATCCACCCTGATGTAGATCTATCATAACATAGATCTACAATGACATAGAACCACCATGACGTAGATCAATCATGAGGTATATCCACCAGGACAGTGTTCCACCATGATGTATATCCACCATGACAGTGATCCACCATGCTGTATATCCACCAGGACAGAGATCCACCGTGATGTATATCCACCATGACAGTGATCCACCATGAGGTATATCCACCATGGCAGTGATCCACCATGATGTAGATCCACAAGGACAGCGATCCACCATAATGTATATCCACCAGGACAGATATCCACCATGATGTAGATCCACCAGGACAGAGATCCACCATGATATATATCCACCAGGAAAGCGATCCACCATGATGTAGATCCACCAGGACAGAGATCCACCATGATATATATCCACCAGGACAGCGATCCACCATAATGTATATCCACCAGGACAGAGATCCACCATGATGTAGATCCACCAGGACAGAGATCCACCATGATATTTATCCACCAGGACAGAGATCCACCATGATATATATCCACCATGACAGAGATCCACCATGATGTATATCCACAAGGACAGCGATCCACCATGAGGTATATCCACCAGGACAGAGATCCACCATGATGTAGATCCACCATGAGGTATATCCACCAGGACAGAGATCCACCATGATGTATATCCACCAGGACAGAGATCCACCATGATGTATAACCACCAGGACAGAGGTCCACCATGACGTAGATCCACCATGATAAGGATCTGCCTCGATGTAGATCTCTAAGTATGAAGATCATTTATGATGTAGAGCTACCTTAACATAGATCCCCCAAACATGTAGTCCACCTTGTTGTAGACAGGCCATGATGTAGATACCACATCAAGAAGTCTGTGTTGATCATACATGATGCAAATCGATCATGATTACTTTGATATGAATGAAATACCTCGATTGATTTACGTCTCAACTCAAAATAAAGGACATTTTGATGACATAGTAAAAGTTGGTGTACTTTTAAGTCCGGTACCAGAACTGTGCATTTAGGTTGAAAGAAACAAAAGTAAAATTCACATTAACTCATTGTGTCATCATCAACATCATCAACATCATCAACATAACAACACTTAGGCTTACAGCAGCAGCAACTTCATCAACATCAGCAGCAGCAAAACAAAACTTAGGCTACCACATCACTAACAAATTCATCCTCAGCATAACAACACTTAGGCTTCCACATCAACAACTACTTCATCATCATAACAACACTAAGGCTACCACATCATCAACAACTTCATCATCATCAGCAACACTTAGGCTACCACAACATCAGCAACATAACAACACTTAGGCTACCATTTCAGCAACAACTTCATCATCATCAACAACACAGCACACTTGAAGAGTAAGTTATAGATTCCACTCTGCTATTCACTGTATGATATATTCATACATGTACAACAAACAAGACATTCAAAACAACAGATTGGTATTGGTAACATCAATTTATTTGTTGATTAATACACAACTAGAGTGGAAATTGATGTTTTCCCACACACCACAGAATGATACAATGATGAAGAATTAATCACTACAAAACATCAAGGAAACAAAACTTACCTACTGATATATATACAACATGTACTACAAGCTATGTGAGTACTAAATGTACCGCCTTGTGTGCGAGATGTCTCACATCTGATCATGGGACACTATAGATCGAAGTATTTAAAATGGTACATTAAGCCGAGAGTTCTGTAGGTCAGTGGAGTTCAAAATCTCAACTAAGTATTTATTTTTAACAAATAAAACAATAAATTGAATGCTATATAAGTTTACAAAGAGTGCAATAAACATAAATATTGTTTATCTCAGTGACTGATGTGAAAAAATGACGACTTTCCTAAAAAACACTATTTTATAAAATTCATCAATTTCATCAAAAATGCAAAAAACACCTTTTTTTGGAATTTTGTATCAAAACTTACATCAACTTGTAGGAAATGCTCTAATAAAAAGAATACTTTTCACATGACATGTTTCCCTTCAGTAATAAAAAAGTTATGACAATTTTTGTCCCCTGAATTTTTGCTCTTTTTTTCAAGTTTTCATCGAAATTTGATGACAAAGTCGCTTTTTTCCATGAATCGTTCACTGAAACAAAATCAAACATCTACTGACAAATTGTTGTTTCAAATATTAACAGCAAACCTTCACCTTTAAATCTACGTTTATATCTAGCTTTATACCAGATGTTTACTGTAGGTTTTGATGTAAGATACTTAAACATATCCTCCAACGATTCCTTCACTGAAAGTTCTCTGGGAGTTTTTTCATCAACTGATGTAATCTTACATTCATATAACTGAACTTTTATCACAGTTTTATTGTTTACACAATTCTCAATGAAAGAATGAAAATATTGACGACTCATTGTGACACCATACAAGTTTATCTCCACTTGTGTTACATGAGAATGTAGTTGTAATAAAACATCATCAGGTAACTTCATGTACCGCAGTCCTAGTACCTTGATACATGGAAGAGTGTTAACTGTACGTACCAAGGTGTTAACTGCATTGTCATCCAACATGTTACCTCCACTGATACAAAGATATTCAAGTTGTGAAGCCTTAATACAGTTAAATACATCAATATAACAACTAACAATCCACTCAGAGAATGGAGACAATGTGATGGACTTTAAACTAGAATTGTTTACATTATTACATGAAATATTAACATCCCACAGTTCTAATGAAGTGAGTTTTGTACGACGTGGAAGATTTAGAGTCAATGTACAGTCTCTACCACCACGCTGGTGATTATCACAATCCACAGAGGACAATTCTATATTTTCAATGAGAACATTGTCAGACAGAAATTTCACCAGATTATGTAAACTGTTATGTCGCATTTTAACACAAGACAGAGACAAAGATGTCAGATGTTGGAGACTTCTCACAGGTAATTCTGGTATCAATGGTTTTGTATCAGAATTACCTTTAATACAAACAGTGTGCAGAGTTGATTTATTCTCTAATATGAACTGAGTGAACTTTTTATAATCAGCAGGCAACACTTTACCAACATTTAAACATTGGAGATTTTTTATCTGATCAAATATATCAACATATTTACCATTTTCTGAATATATAGATTTTATACATGTCTTATTTAACTCAATCAGTGGCTTCAATATCTCAATGTTGGAATTGTCTTCAAAATAAAAATCTTCAAGTTTTATGAAGTCATTTTCATCTCTAGATCTTCTACTTTCCTTGATACAATTGATCACAATAGACTGTAGTGACTTTAACTGCTTATTATAACCATCAGGGCGATAGTGAACGATAGCATTTCTTCTGATTACAGTTAAATCATTCGATATTAATGGGAAAATTGTTCTGAACAATTGATCAACTGTTAGTATTGAAAATCCTGCAAGGAACAGGAAGAAATTTTCATTTGGCAAAACATGATTTAGAGAGGTCCAATTCTTAACCACAATATCAGTAAATATGTTATTTCTGTCAAATGACGATACAAACAAAGCTGCGAAAAATTCCAGATAGCTCAGATGCAAAAAAATTAGTTTTTGTTCTTGTCTCCCAAATCGCCTACTTATTTTGTTTTTAGATAGAATACCAATTTTGCACAACAAGTCCATTTGTTCAGGGTACAAAAAATAAGGGTCTGACTCCAACTGTTGTCTAGTGAATACAAGAGTAGCTACACATTCATCTTGATTAAACAAAGATCTAAATGAAATTAAACACACTTTCTCCAACAATGATACATGTCTGTTTATATAGTTCAACTTTGATAGAGAATCAGGTAGTTGTAATTCAGAAGCTGTTGATGGTGGAAACACAATTTCCCGATTAACAGCCATTTCAAACAGCATGTCCACAATTTTACCATAAATAAGTGTTCTAGACATGTCAGTCAGTTTCTGTTTAAACCAAACTACAATTAAATTCGATGTTATGATAGGTACACACAGTAAGTATGCAAGACCACATTCCATCACTTCCTTCTTGAATCTCTCTGGATCTTTATTTTCATCATTCTTATTATTAATATATTGTACTACATCTTTAATATAATCAGTTGAAGATTTCCCGGTAATGCCTGTAATTTTCACTTGATGATCTAGATATTTGCGCAATTTTAAGTTTTCAGTTTTATAAGGACGGCAAGTTGTCAAATAAAAACATTTCTCTGAAAATGTTCTACTAGGTATTGAAATATCTTTTTTTCCTCTTGCATCCGGCTTCCATTCATCTAGACCATCAAGAATCACCAAGCATTCCTTTTGTTTGAGAATATCTTTGATACAACTGTACATTTTATTCCATTCATCAAGAGATTGGGTGAAGAACAGTTGATCCACAATCATAGCTATCACATCAATGCGATCTGAATCACGTAGTGTTATATAAAATACAAAATCAAACTTCCCTACGAAATCAACATACTCCTTCATTTCTTCATTTACTATATCAACGCAAGATTTCGACTTGTACCATATCAAGCACAAAAACTGACAAAACGATGTCTTGCCAACACCAGCATCACCAGTAATGTAAATATTTCTACATGGTTGATCCTCCTTACAGAATATTTGCTTACAAGATGTAACTTCAATATCTTTTTGGTTTGACTGAGCTCCATGGCATTCTGTCAGGAAAAAAGTAGGAATTTTATAAAGCTTCAACAACTCCTCATTCTCGCACATGAACAGTGGTGATACTGTTATGGTAGTGCAAGTTAGCATGTACATATTCTTCAGTTCTTGTTGAATGTCTGAAATGGATGAAATAAAAATTTTGAAAAGAGATTAACTAGTATTACAGACACAAATATATTTTATGTATACCATGTAAACAATGGCATCACAACCTTGAATTAGTCAGAATGAGTTTGACAATAGAATAACTAGAATTCAAGAGCAACATTCTCATAGAAACATATCATTTATAATCGTATCCTATATATTACATGTATAGGAATTTTATTAAGCTTCAACAGCTTTTTATTTTCAAATTGTAACTGTGTAATGTAGAAGAAAGTTTTCAGTACACTCAATATGTCTACGATGTTGTGGAAAAATGTGAAATGGAGAAAAAACTGATGTTGTGGAAAAATGTAAAATGGAGAAAATACTAAAAGTGGCAAATGGTGAAATATTAGGACTGTCCAGTCAGGTGCACCAATTCTGATAGTAAGTTTATTTTAAACATTGCTTATGAAATGTAGCAGCTAGCGTAATGTTATTTAGAAATTTAGACAAAAATTAAGTGTCACAACTCATGTGTAACATAGAATATCTTAATTTCTGTCAAACAGAACTGCAAATTTGTAAGGTTTATATTTAAATTTTGTGTAAAAAAACTGCTCCCGATATGTAGTAACACATGTGTAAACACTGCACAAGATATCACAAACTACTGAATACATCTTTCGAGTAAAACATGACAATTTTACAAGTCCTGAGCCATAGGTATGATATCACATGAACATTTCTGCCCATTAATGATTAACAATCTTCTCAGAGATTTTCTGGCTTTTAATTCTCAATACGATTCATCAAGATATCTCAAGGAATGAGGCACTCAATGAGAAGGACACCGGGTGAACACAAAAACTCCCCAAAGTGTGTTCTGTCATTTAGTTCAGACTTATCTACTGTAGTCGGTACATCAATTATGATAGAAGTCGGTACAACGTATATTAATCACTCGGGATAACTTCCTGGAAAATAAACAATTGTGCCAAATTAGGGATTGAAAAGTCGCTCAAACTCGCAACCTTCGTATCAGGTATCTGACACTTGAATTCCAAGCCTTGTGCTCAGGTGAGCTAAACGACCACAATGCAAACAGTACCATATCTTCGAACATATTTAATGTTGCACATATGGAACTAGATTCACCAGTACAGAACTAATGTGTTTCTTACCAGAATTTGTTCCACCACTAGCAAACTGACTGCTTCCCGATATAAATAAGGGGTAATGATGTTTGCTGCATTATCCCCAATTAATCAAGAATAGATAACAAAAATAGCATCTGATTCAATTCTGCTATATTTGCAATTCTGCAGTCAATATATACTGATCTAACCAAATGAGCTGTGGTGTTCAATAGGTAAATACAAATTTAAAGAAAATAGTACTACAGATTGCTGTGAAACTATAACGGATGTTATATGAGCAATATTGGTACAGTGTACAAGAAAACATCAAATTAGCTTTACCCAGAGAGTAAACCAGCAATCTATTATTATGCCCATACACATTCTGACCAAATTTGGTGATGATTGGACAAATGCTTCCTATTAAGTTACTAATCGGACAATCCAAATTTTAGGTCATTTCTGTAATCAAAGGGCGACAATTCCCGAGTGATATGGCTGGTTATCGAACTTGTCCAAGATATTGTGCCCATACACATTTCGACCAAGTCACTGTCTGGTGAAGATCGGACAAAGAATTCTAAAATTATTGATCTGACAATGCCAATTTTAGGTAATTAGTCTAATTAAAGGGCTATAACTCTGGAGTGACAAGTGCGATATGGGTGTCCAAGTTATTATGCCCATATACATACTGAACAAGTCTGGTGAAGATTGGACAAAGAATTCAAAAGTTATTGAATAGACAACTTGCCTGACGCCGCCTGCCCGCGGCATGTGAAACTACAAAAATGTGTAATATGTCCCATTCTTTTAACAGGAGTATACAAATAGTTACTACAACTAGAATGCGTCCACAGGACACAGATGCCCCCACTCGCAGTCTTTGTCACAAAAGCAAATGCTATTATTCTGCTCATAGTTTGTGAATGGATATCAAAATTACCAAGTGAACAACTGTACTGATTATGGTGATAAGTCAAGGGCCATGACTTTGCATATACTGGGCGTAACCATAATGAAACCCCAGGTGCACAACTATACAGGTTGGTGAACATTCCTGTGAAGTCTTATGACTCTGGCTCATATATTTTTGGAGATATGAGTGACACTAGATTGCATACTCTGTAGGCTATATTTTAACTAAGTCAAGGGCCATAACTGTGCATTTACTGGGCACAGCCAAACATGAAACCCCAGGTGCACAACTACACATGCAGGTAAACATTCATGTAAAGTTTTATGACTCTGGCTCATATATTTTTGGAGATATAAGTGACACAAGATTGCATACTCTGTAGGCTATGTTTTAACTAAGTCAAGGGCCATAACTTTGCACTTACTGGGCACAGCCAAACATGAAACCCAAAGGTGCACAACTTCACATGCTTGTGAACATTCCTGTAAAGTTTAATGACTGTGGCTCATATAGTTTTGAAGATATGAGTGACACCAGACTGCATACTCTGTAGGCTATATTTTAACTAAGTCAAGGGCCATAACTTTGCACTTACTGGGTACAGCCAAACTTGACACCCCAGGTGCAAAACTTCACATGCTGGTTAACATTCCTGGTAAGTTTTATGACTCTGGCTCATATTTTTTTGGAGATATGAGTGACACAAGATTTTGTGACAAACAGAAGGACGGACAAGGGCAAATCTATATGCCCCCCTTTTCAGAGTGGTGGCATAAACATATT
>JASFXZ010000292.1:10000-11576 GCA_032209605.1 Mactromeris polynyma
AGACTGGGTTAACTCCCTTGCCATTGTCTCTAAGAAATCCGGTTCTTTAAGAATTTGTATTGACCCTAAAGCCCTAAATGAGGCTATAAGAAGACCGCATTACCCTATGCGCACTATGGAGGACGTGACCTCGAGACTGTCTGGAGCTAAGTTCTTCAGTATACTTGACATTACACACGCATATTGGAGTGTCAAGCTTGACAAGAAATCCTCCATGTTGACCACTTTCAGCACGGTATTTGGCAGATATCGTTGGCTGAGACTGCCCTATGGCATTTCTGCATCTGGCGACATCTTTATGCAGAAAGTAGACCAAATATTTGAAGGACTGACTGGCCTTACTGCCATTGTTGATGACATTTTGATATATGGAAAAACTCGAGAGGAACACGACGTAAACTTGCGCAATACCCTCGAGCGAGCCAAATCTGTGGGAATTAAGTTTAATCCTGATAAATGTATCATAGGCGTAACGGAAGTACCGTTCTTTGGTCATTTGATTACTGAGACAGGACTTAAACCAGACCCATCAAAGATCGAGGCAATATCAAACCTAGAGATCCCCAAGAACAGACAAGAGTTAGAAAATGTACTTGGGATGGCTAATTACCTTCAGAAATTCTCACCGAATTTGGCTGAGGTAACAAATCCCATGAGATGTCTTATCAAGAAAGACAATGCATTCGTATGGGATGCACCCCAGACTGAGGCTTTCTCAAAAATGAAAGCAATCATTACTCAATGTCCGGTTCTTGCGTACTTTGACACAAAACAGCCAGTCACACTAGAATGCGATGCATCACAGAATGGTGTAGGTGCAACTATTATCCAAAATGGTCACCCAGTTGCATTTGCATCAAGGACATTGACGGACACAGAATCTAGGTATGCCAACATAGAGCGAGAGCTACTAGCAATATTGTTTGGATGCACGCGCTTCCATCAGTATGTATACGGTAGACATGTTACTGTTCATTCAGATAATAAGCCCTTAAGTTCAATTATGTTGAAAAACTTGTCCGCATGTCCACCAAGACTTCAGAGAATGAGGCTACAGCTATCTAAATATGACATTGACGTACGTCACGTTAGTGGCAAACTTATACCTATTAGTGACTTATTGTCTAGGCAGCCACTCAAGGAGAAGCTGAACATAAAAGGCCTTGACCTCCACGTACACACTGTACTGCAAGGTTTAAACATAACTGACCGCAGACTTGAGTCATTGAAACATGACACTCAGAATGATGCTACTATGCAACTTCTGAAACAGACGATTATTGACGGTTGGCCTAATTTCCGCACTGACTGCAGCCCTGCGATAGTTGAGTTCTGGAATCATAGGGACGAACTGTCGGCTGCTAGTGACCTTATCTTTAGAGGTCAGAAAATTGTTATTCCTCTCACCGCAAGACAGCAACTGATTGAGTCAGTGCATCAAGGTCACATGGGAGTAGAAAAATGCTTACAAAGAGCCAAGGACGTAATGTTTTGGCCTGGTATGACAAAACAGATCACAGATCATGTAAACCAATGCCCAATATGTCAAAGACACAGGTATTCTAATGCTAAGGAG
>JASFXZ010000293.1:0-11220 GCA_032209605.1 Mactromeris polynyma
AATGACTCTGACTGACTCTTACTGACTCTTACTGACTCTTACTGACTCTGAATGACTCTGAATGACTCTGAATGACTCTGACGACTGACTCTGGGTTAATTGGAGAGACAATTTTTTTGTCGAAGATAGAAATTCGTGATTTTCCGAAAACCTCGGGAAACATTTAAAATGGATATATTGCATAGCTGAAGACATTTTCGTCGATGGGGTAGGTAAGTCTTTAAGTCCTGAAAAAATGAGCCAAATCGGAGAGAAATATTTTTTTTCCGAAAAATGAATTCTATCACAGGTCAAGACCTGTACGCGATTTTGATTTTTAGCGGAAATTTTGTTTTCACTCTGACTGACTTTGACTGACTCTGATTGACACTGACTGACACTGACTGACACTGCCTGACTCTGAATGACTCTGACTGACTCTTACTGACTCTTACTGACTCTTACTGACTCTGAATGACTCTGAATGACTCTGACTCTGACGACTGACTCTGGGTTAATCGGAGAGACAATTTTTTTGTCGAAGATAGAAATTCGTGATTTTCCGAAAACCTCGGGAAACATTTAAAATGGATATATTGCATAGCTGAAGACATTTTCGTCGATGGGGTAGGTAAGTCTTTAAGTCCTGAAAAAATGAGCCAAATCGGAGAGAAATATTTTTTTTCCGAAAAATGAATTCTATCACAGGTCAAGACCTGTACGCGATTTTGATTTTTAGCGGAAATTTTGTTTTCACACTGACTGACACTGACTGACTCTGAATGACTCTGACTGACTCTGAATGACTCTGACTGACTCTTACTGACTCTTACTGACTCTGAATGACTCTGACTGACTCTGACTCTGACTGACTCTGGGTTAATCGGAGAGACAATTTTTTTGTCGAAGATAGAAATTCGTGATTTTCCGAAAACCTCGGGAAACATTTAAAATGGATATATTGCATAGCTGAAGACATTTTCGTCGATGGGGTAGGTAAGTCTTTAAGTCCTGAAAAAACGAGCCAAATCGGAGAGAAATATTTTTTTTCCGAAAAATGAATTCTATCACAGGTCAAGACCTGTACGCGATTTTGATTTTTAGCGGAAATTTTGTTTTCACTCTGACTGACTCTGACTGACTCTGATTGACACTGACTGACACTGACTGACTCTGAATGACTCTGACTGACTCTTACTGACTCTTACTGACTCATACTGACTCTGAATGATTCTGAATGACTCTGACTCTGACTGACTCTGGGTTAATCGGAGAGACAATTTTTTTGTCGAAGATAGAAATTCGTGATTTTCCGAAAACCTCGGGAAACATTTAAAATGGATATATTGCATAGCTGAAGACATTTTCGTCGATGGGGTAGGTAAGTCTTTAAGTCCTGAAAAAATGAGCCAAATCGGAGAGAAATATTTTTTTTCCGAAAAATGAATTCTATCACAGGTCAAGACCTGTACGCGATTTTGATTTTTAGCGGAAATTTTGTTTTCACTCTGACTGACTCTGACTGACTCTGATTGACACTGACTGACACTGACTGACTCTGAATGACTCTGACTGACTCTTACTGACTCTTACTGACTCTTACTGACTCTGAATGACTCTGACTATGACTGACTCTGGGTTAATCGGAGAGACAATTTTTTTGTGGAAGATAGAAATTCGTGATTTTCCGAAAACCTCGGGAAACATTTAAAATGGATATATTGCATAGCTGAAGACATTTTCGTCCATGGGGTAGGTAAGTCTTTAAGTCCTGAAAAAATGAGCCAAATCGGAGAGAAATATTTTTTTTCCGAAAAATGAATTCTATCACAGGTCAAGACCTGTACGCGATTTTGATTTTTAGCGGAAATTTTGTTTTCACTCTGACTGACTCTGACTGACTCTGATTGACACTGACTGACACTGACTGACTCTGAATGACTCTGACTGACTCTGAATGACTCTGACTGACTCTGACTCTGACTGACTCTGGGTTAATCGGAGAGACAATTTTTTTGTCGAAGATAGAAATTCGTGATTTTCCGAAAACCTCGGGAAACATTTAAAATGGATATATTGCATAGCTGAAGACATTTTCGTCGATGGGGTAGGTAAGTCTTTAAGTCCTGAAAAAACGAGCCAAATCGGAGAGAAATATTTTTTTTCCGAAAAATGAATTCTATCACAGGTCAAGACCTGTACGCGATTTTGATTTTTAGCGGAAATTTTGTTTTCACTCTGACTGACTCTGACTGACTCTGATTGACACTGACTGACACTGACTGACTCTGAATGACTCTGACTGACTCTTACTGACTCTTACTGACTCTTACTGACTCTGAATGACTCTGACTGACTCTGACTCTGACTGACTCTGGGTTAATCGGAGAGACAATTTTTTTGTCGAAGATAGAAATTCGTGATTTTCCGAAAACCTCGGGAAACATTTAAAATGGATATATTGCATAGCTGAAGACATTTTCGTCGATGGGGTAGGTAAGTCTTTAAGTCCTGAAAAAATGAGCCAAATCGGAGAGAAATATTTTTTTTCCGAAAAATGAATTCTATCACAGGTCAAGACCTGTACGCGATTTTGATTTTCAGCGGAAATTTTGTTTTCACTCTGACTGACTCTGACTGACTCTGATTGACACTGACTGACACTGACTGACTCTGAATGACTCTGACTGACTCTTACTGACTCTTACTGACTCTTACTGACTCTTACTGACTCTGACTGACTCTGACTCTGACTGACACTGGGTTAATCGGAGAGACAATTTTTTTGTCGAAGATAGAAATTCGTGATTTTCCGAAAACCTCGGGAAACATTTAAGTTGGATATATTGCATAGCTGAAGACATTTTCGTCGATGGGGTAGGTAAGTCTTTAAGTCCTGAAAAAATGAGCCAAATCGGAGAGAAATATTTTTTTTCCGAAAAATGAATTCTATTACAGGTCAAGACCTGTACGCGATTTTGATTTTTAGCGGAAATTTTGTTTTCACTCTGACTGACTCTGACTGACTCTGATTGACACTGACTGA
Organism: Mactromeris polynyma; assembly: GCA_032209605.1. Lineage (NCBI taxonomy): Eukaryota > Metazoa > Mollusca > Bivalvia > Venerida > Mactridae > Mactromeris > Mactromeris polynyma. The sequence goes on from JASFXZ010000293.1 coordinate 3,026, forward strand.
CACTGACTGACACTGACTGACTCTGAATGACTCTGACTGACTCTTACTGACTCTTACTGACTCTTACTGACTCTGAATGACTCTGAATGACTCTGACTCTGACGACTGACTCTGGGTTAATCGGAGAGACAATTTTTTTGTCGAAGATAGAAATTCGTGATTTTCCGAAAACCTCGGGAAACATTTAAAATGGATATATTGCATAGCTGAAGACATTTTCGTCGATGGGGTAGGTAAGTCTTTAAGTCCTGAAAAAATGAGCCAAATCGGAGAGAAATATTTTTTTTCCGAAAAATGAATTCTATCACAGGTCAAGACCTGTACGCGATTTTGATTTTTAGCGGAAATTTTGTTTTCACTCTGACTGACTCTGACTGACTCTGATTGACACTGACTGACACTGACTGACACTGACTGACTCTGAATGACTCTGACTGACTCTTACTGACTCTTACTGACTCTGAATGACTCTGAATGACTCTGAATGACTCTGACGACTGACTCTGGGTTAATCGGAGAGACAATTTTTTTGTCGAAGATAGAAATTCGTGATTTTCCAAAAACCTCGGGAAACATTTAAAATGGATATATTGCATAGCTGAAGACATTTTCGTCGATGGGGTAGGTAAGTCTTTAAGTCCTGAAAAAATGAGCCAAATCGGAGAGAAATATTTTTTTTCCGAAAAATGAATTCTATCACAGGTCAAGACCTGTACGCGATTTTGATTTTTAGCGGAAATTTTGTTTTCACTCTGACTGACTCTGACTGACTCTGATTGACACTGACTGACACTGACTGACTCTGAATGACTCTGACTGACTCTTACTGACTCTTACTGACTCTGAATGACTCTGAATGACTCTGACTGACTCTGACTCTGACGACTGACGACTGACTCTGGGTAAATCGGAGAGACAATTTTGTTGTCGAAGATAGAAATTCGTGATTTTCCGAAAACCTCGGGAAACATTTAAAATGGATATATTGCATAGCTGAAGACATTTTCGTCGATGGGGTAGGTAAGTCTTTAAGTCCTGAAAAAATGAGCCAAATCGGAGAGAAATATTTTTTTTCCGAAAAATGAATTCTATCACAGGTCAAGACCTGTACGCGATTTTGATTTTCAGCGGAAATTTTGTTTTCACTCTGACTGACTCTGACTGACTCTGATTGACACTGACTGACACTGACTGACTCTGAATGACTCTGACTGACTCTTACTGACTCTTACTGACTCTGAATGACTCTGAATGACTCTGACTGACTCTGACTCTGACGACTGACGACTGACTCTTACTGACTCTGAATGACTCTGAATGACTCTGACTCTGACTGACTCTGGGTTAATCGGAGAGACAATTTTTTTGTCGAAGATAGAAATTCGTGATTTTCCGAAAACCTCGGGAAACATTTAAAATGGATATATTGCATAGCTGAAGACATTTTCGTCGATGGGGTAGGTAAGTCTTTAAGTCCTGAAAAAATGAGCCAAATCGGAGAGAAATATTTTTTTTCCGAAAAATGAATTCTATCACAGGACCTGTACGCGATTTTGATTTTTAGCGGAAATTTTGTTTTCACTCTGACTGACTCTGACTGACTCTGATTGACACTGACTGACACTGACTGACACTGACTGACTCTGAATGACTCTGACTGACTCTTACTGACTCTTACTGACTCTTACTGACTCTGAATGACTCTGAATGACTCTGAATGACTCTGACGACTGACTCTGGGTTAATTGGAGAGACAATTTTTTTGTCGAAGATAGAAATTCGTGATTTTCCGAAAACCTCGGGAAACATTTAAAATGGATATATTGCATAGCTGAAGACATTTTCGTCGATGGGGTAGGTAAGTCTTTAAGTCCTGAAAAAATGAGCCAAATCGGAGAGAAATATTTTTTTTCCGAAAAATGAATTCTATCACAGGTCAAGACCTGTACGCGATTTTGATTTTTAGCGGAAATTTTGTTTTCACTCTGACTGACTTTGACTGACTCTGATTGACACTGACTGACACTGACTGACACTGCCTGACTCTGAATGACTCTGACTGACTCTTACTGACTCTTACTGACTCTTACTGACTCTGAATGACTCTGAATGACTCTGACTCTGACGACTGACTCTGGGTTAATCGGAGAGACAATTTTTTTGTCGAAGATAGAAATTCGTGATTTTCCGAAAACCTCGGGAAACATTTAAAATGGATATATTGCATAGCTGAAGACATTTTCGTCGATGGGGTAGGTAAGTCTTTAAGTCCTGAAAAAATGAGCCAAATCGGAGAGAAATATTTTTTTTCCGAAAAATGAATTCTATCACAGGTCAAGACCTGTACGCGATTTTGATTTTTAGCGGAAATTTTGTTTTCACACTGACTGACACTGACTGACTCTGAATGACTCTGACTGACTCTGAATGACTCTGACTGACTCTTACTGACTCTTACTGACTCTGAATGACTCTGACTGACTCTGACTCTGACTGACTCTGGGTTAATCGGAGAGACAATTTTTTTGTCGAAGATAGAAATTCGTGATTTTCCGAAAACCTCGGGAAACATTTAAAATGGATATATTGCATAGCTGAAGACATTTTCGTCGATGGGGTAGGTAAGTCTTTAAGTCCTGAAAAAACGAGCCAAATCGGAGAGAAATATTTTTTTTCCGAAAAATGAATTCTATCACAGGTCAAGACCTGTACGCGATTTTGATTTTTAGCGGAAATTTTGTTTTCACTCTGACTGACTCTGACTGACTCTGATTGACACTGACTGACACTGACTGACTCTGAATGACTCTGACTGACTCTTACTGACTCTTACTGACTCATACTGACTCTGAATGATTCTGAATGACTCTGACTCTGACTGACTCTGGGTTAATCGGAGAGACAATTTTTTTGTCGAAGATAGAAATTCGTGATTTTCCGAAAACCTCGGGAAACATTTAAAATGGATATATTGCATAGCTGAAGACATTTTCGTCGATGGGGTAGGTAAGTCTTTAAGTCCTGAAAAAATGAGCCAAATCGGAGAGAAATATTTTTTTTCCGAAAAATGAATTCTATCACAGGTCAAGACCTGTACGCGATTTTGATTTTTAGCGGAAATTTTGTTTTCACTCTGACTGACTCTGACTGACTCTGATTGACACTGACTGACACTGACTGACTCTGAATGACTCTGACTGACTCTTACTGACTCTTACTGACTCTTACTGACTCTGAATGACTCTGACTATGACTGACTCTGGGTTAATCGGAGAGACAATTTTTTTGTGGAAGATAGAAATTCGTGATTTTCCGAAAACCTCGGGAAACATTTAAAATGGATATATTGCATAGCTGAAGACATTTTCGTCCATGGGGTAGGTAAGTCTTTAAGTCCTGAAAAAATGAGCCAAATCGGAGAGAAATATTTTTTTTCCGAAAAATGAATTCTATCACAGGTCAAGACCTGTACGCGATTTTGATTTTTAGCGGAAATTTTGTTTTCACTCTGACTGACTCTGACTGACTCTGATTGACACTGACTGACACTGACTGACTCTGAATGACTCTGACTGACTCTGAATGACTCTGACTGACTCTGACTCTGACTGACTCTGGGTTAATCGGAGAGACAATTTTTTTGTCGAAGATAGAAATTCGTGATTTTCCGAAAACCTCGGGAAACATTTAAAATGGATATATTGCATAGCTGAAGACATTTTCGTCGATGGGGTAGGTAAGTCTTTAAGTCCTGAAAAAACGAGCCAAATCGGAGAGAAATATTTTTTTTCCGAAAAATGAATTCTATCACAGGTCAAGACCTGTACGCGATTTTGATTTTTAGCGGAAATTTTGTTTTCACTCTGACTGACTCTGACTGACTCTGATTGACACTGACTGACACTGACTGACTCTGAATGACTCTGACTGACTCTTACTGACTCTTACTGACTCTTACTGACTCTGAATGACTCTGACTGACTCTGACTCTGACTGACTCTGGGTTAATCGGAGAGACAATTTTTTTGTCGAAGATAGAAATTCGTGATTTTCCGAAAACCTCGGGAAACATTTAAAATGGATATATTGCATAGCTGAAGACATTTTCGTCGATGGGGTAGGTAAGTCTTTAAGTCCTGAAAAAATGAGCCAAATCGGAGAGAAATATTTTTTTTCCGAAAAATGAATTCTATCACAGGTCAAGACCTGTACGCGATTTTGATTTTCAGCGGAAATTTTGTTTTCACTCTGACTGACTCTGACTGACTCTGATTGACACTGACTGACACTGACTGACTCTGAATGACTCTGACTGACTCTTACTGACTCTTACTGACTCTTACTGACTCTTACTGACTCTGACTGACTCTGACTCTGACTGACACTGGGTTAATCGGAGAGACAATTTTTTTGTCGAAGATAGAAATTCGTGATTTTCCGAAAACCTCGGGAAACATTTAAGTTGGATATATTGCATAGCTGAAGACATTTTCGTCGATGGGGTAGGTAAGTCTTTAAGTCCTGAAAAAATGAGCCAAATCGGAGAGAAATATTTTTTTTCCGAAAAATGAATTCTATTACAGGTCAAGACCTGTACGCGATTTTGATTTTTAGCGGAAATTTTGTTTTCACTCTGACTGACTCTGACTGACTCTGATTGACACTGACTGACACTGACTGACACTGACTGACTCTGAATGACTCTGACTGACTCTTACTGACTCTTACTGACTCTTACTGACTCTGAATGACTCTGAATGACTCTGACTCTGACGACTGACTCTGGGTTAATCGGAGAGACAATTTTTTTGTCGAAGATAGAAATTCGTGATTTTCCGAAAACCTCGGGAAACATTTAAAATGGATATATTGCATAGCTGAAGACATTTTCGTCGATGGGGTAGGTAAGTCTTTAAGTCCTGAAAAAATGAGCCAAATCGGAGAGAAATATTTTTTTTCCGAAAAATGAATTCTATCACAGGTCAAGACCTGTACGCGATTTTGATTTTTAGCGGAAATTTTGTTTTCACTCTGACTGACTCTGACTGACTCTGATTGACACTGACTGACACTGACTGACACTGACTGACTCTGAATGACTCTGACTGACTCTTACTGACTCTTACTGACTCTGAATGACTCTGAATGACTCTGAATGACTCTGACGACTGACTCTGGGTTAATCGGAGAGACAATTTTTTTGTCGAAGATAGAAATTCGTGATTTTCCGAAAACCTCGGGAAACATTTAAAATGGATATATTGCATAGCTGAAGACATTTTCGTCGATGGGGTAGGTAAGTCTTTAAGTCCTGAAAAAATGAGCCAAATCGGAGAGAAATATTTTTTTTCCGAAAAATGAATTCTATCACAGGTCAAGACCTGTACGCGATTTTGATTTTTAGCGGAAATTTTGTTTTCACTCTGACTGACTCTGACTGACTCTGATTGACACTGACTGACACTGACTGACTCTGAATGACTCTGACTGACTCTTACTGACTCTTACTGACTCTGAATGACTCTGAATGACTCTGACTGACTCTGACTCTGACGACTGACGACTGACTCTGGGTAAATCGGAGAGACAATTTTGTTGTCGAAGATAGAAATTCGTGATTTTCCGAAAACCTCGGGAAACATTTAAAATGGATATATTGCATAGCTGAAGACATTTTCGTCGATGGGGTAGGTAAGTCTTTAAGTCCTGAAAAAATGAGCCAAATCGGAGAGAAATATTTTTTTTCCGAAAAATGAATTCTATCACAGGTCAAGACCTGTACGCGATTTTGATTTTCAGCGGAAATTTTGTTTTCACTCTGACTGACTCTGACTGACTCTGATTGACACTGACTGACACTGACTGACTCTGAATGACTCTGACTGACTCTTACTGACTCTTACTGACTCTGAATGACTCTGAATGACTCTGACTGACTCTGACTCTGACGACTGACGACTGACTCTTACTGACTCTGAATGACTCTGAATGACTCTGACTCTGACTGACTCTGGGTTAATCGGAGAGACAATTTTTTTGTCGAAGATAGAAATTCGTGATTTTCCGAAAACCTCGGGAAACATTTAAAATGGATATATTGCATAGCTGAAGACATTTTCGTCGATGGGGTAGGTAAGTCTTTAAGTCCTGAAAAAATGAGCCAAATCGGAGAGAAATATTTTTTTTCCGAAAAATGAATTCTATCACAGGACCTGTACGCGATTTTGATTTTTAGCGGAAATTTTGTTTTCACTCTGACTGACTCTGACTGACTCTGATTGACACTGACTGACACTGACTGACACTGACTGACTCTGAATGACTCTGACTGACTCTTACTGACTCTTACTGACTCTTACTGACTCTGAATGACTCTGAATGACTCTGAATGACTCTGACGACTGACTCTGGGTTAATTGGAGAGACAATTTTTTTGTCGAAGATAGAAATTCGTGATTTTCCGAAAACCTCGGGAAACATTTAAAATGGATATATTGCATAGCTGAAGACATTTTCGTCGATGGGGTAGGTAAGTCTTTAAGTCCTGAAAAAATGAGCCAAATCGGAGAGAAATATTTTTTTTCCGAAAAATGAATTCTATCACAGGTCAAGACCTGTACGCGATTTTGATTTTTAGCGGAAATTTTGTTTTCACTCTGACTGACTTTGACTGACTCTGATTGACACTGACTGACACTGACTGACACTGCCTGACTCTGAATGACTCTGACTGACTCTTACTGACTCTTACTGACTCTTACTGACTCTGAATGACTCTGAATGACTCTGACTCTGACGACTGACTCTGGGTTAATCGGAGAGACAATTTTTTTGTCGAAGATAGAAATTCGTGATTTTCCGAAAACCTCGGGAAACATTTAAAATGGATATATTGCATAGCTGAAGACATTTTCGTCGATGGGGTAGGTAAGTCTTTAAGTCCTGAAAAAATGAGCCAAATCGGAGAGAAATATTTTTTTTCCGAAAAATGAATTCTATCACAGGTCAAGACCTGTACGCGATTTTGATTTTTAGCGGAAATTTTGTTTTCACACTGACTGACACTGACTGACTCTGAATGACTCTGACTGACTCTGAATGACTCTGACTGACTCTTACTGACTCTTACTGACTCTGAATGACTCTGACTGACTCTGACTCTGACTGACTCTGGGTTAATCGGAGAGACAATTTTTTTGTCGAAGATAGAAATTCGTGATTTTCCGAAAACCTCGGGAAACATTTAAAATGGATATATTGCATAGCTGAAGACATTTTCGTCGATGGGGTAGGTAAGTCTTTAAGTCCTGAAAAAACGAGCCAAATCGGAGAGAAATATTTTTTTTCCGAAAATGAATTCTATCACAGGTCAAGACCTGTACGCGATTTTGATTTTTAGCGGAAATTTTGTTTTCACTCTGACTGACTCTGACTGACTCTGATTGACACTGACTGACACTGACTGACTCTGAATGACTCTGACTGACTCTTACTGACTCTTACTGACTCATACTGACTCTGAATGATTCTGAATGACTCTGACTCTGACTGACTCTGGGTTAATCGGAGAGACAATTTTTTTGTCGAAGATAGAAATTCGTGATTTTCCGAAAACCTCGGGAAACATTTAAAATGGATATATTGCATAGCTGAAGACATTTTCGTCGATGGGGTAGGTAAGTCTTTAAGTCCTGAAAAAATGAGCCAAATCGGAGAGAAATATTTTTTTTCCGAAAAATGAATTCTATCACAGGTCAAGACCTGTACGCGATTTTGATTTTTAGCGGAAATTTTGTTTTCACTCTGACTGACTCTGACTGACTCTGATTGACACTGACTGACACTGACTGACTCTGAATGACTCTGACTGACTCTTACTGACTCTTACTGACTCTTACTGACTCTGAATGACTCTGACTATGACTGACTCTGGGTTAATCGGAGAGACAATTTTTTTGTGGAAGATAGAAATTCGTGATTTTCCGAAAACCTCGGGAAACATTTAAAATGGATATATTGCATAGCTGAAGACATTTTCGTCCATGGGGTAGGTAAGTCTTTAAGTCCTGAAAAAATGAGCCAAATCGGAGAGAAATATTTTTTTTCCGAAAAATGAATTCTATCACAGGTCAAGACCTGTACGCGATTTTGATTTTTAGCGGAAATTTTGTTTTCACTCTGACTGACTCTGACTG
>JASFXZ010000294.1:0-11127 GCA_032209605.1 Mactromeris polynyma
AGGACCGTCTCAGTCGTCCTCAGAAGGAGTGTATATTTGTCTTGAGTGTGTCGGCAGTTCAGGGTTACTGTAATGCGAGACGGGATTGTCTAGAGATGTGGCCGTTTCCCGGCGTTACTGTATGGAGAGGGATTGTCTTGAGTTTGTGGCGTATCCCCGGATTACCATTGTATCGGAGAGGAATTGTCTTGGAGTATGTGTGCGTTCACGGGTTACTGTATGGAGAGGGATTGTCTTAGTATGTGGCGTTCCCGGGTTACTGTATGGAGAGGGATTGTCTTGAGTGTGTGGCGTTTCCGGATTACTGTATGGAGAGGGATTGTCTTGAGTGTGTGGCGTTCCCGGGTTACTGTATGGAGAGGGATTGTCTTGAGTGTGTGGCGTTCTCGGATTACTGTATGGAGAGGAATTGTCTTGAGTATGTGGCGTTCCCGGGTTACTGTATGGAGAGGGATTGTCTTGAGTATGTGGCGTTCCCGGGTTACTGTATGGAGAGGGATTGTCTTGAGTGTGTGGCGTTCTCGGGTTACTGTATGGAGAGGGATTGTCTTGAGTGTGTGGCGTTCCCGGGTTACTGTATGGAGAGGGAATGTCTTGAGTGTGTGGCGTTCTCGGGTTACTGTATGGAGAGGGATTGTCTTGAGTGTGTGGCGTTCCCGGGTTACTGTATGGAGAGGGATTGTCTTGAGTATGTGGCGTTCCCTGTTACAAGCTAATTTCCCTTTCTTCAATTCAACGCTTAAAGTATTGCATTCCAGAAAATGAATATAGCCTGTTCTTCTTTGGGCCAATGCATAAGCGACCAAATATCAACATTTAAAGCGGTCATAAACTTTCTTTGCATTAACAAAATGCATACATTCGACCAACATGCTACACTTTTCTCAATATGTTCCGTCTTACAAATAGGAGTGGAATGGTATACATTCTCAAACCTATAATCGTACATATTCCGGATTGCAAAGAATTTAGCCAACGGTAGAGCATTCGTTAATATTCCCAAAAACACTAATTTAGCTTTTACTCTTATGTAATAGTAAAACAGACGTGGTACTTTATAAGACGGAGACGAGAACTCATATTTCTTTTATAACTTAATCATAACTGACGTGTCTACCCGTGTACGAGATTATTGTGAAGCAATGTTTGTTCAGTGTAAGTCTGACTCTATCGTTTATCTAAAACATATGGGTATCAACACATAAAGCCCCTTTTCATATTGCTAGTTGTTTATATAGCAGAAATAATCGTGCACTAGAAAATAATTGCTTATCGGGTTATCAATCGTTGTCTATTGAACCTCAACATTAGTGTAATCACAAGAAGTATTTTGAGCTGATTTTTTGTATATGAACCCAAGCAACATATACGTTGGAGTATTAAGACACCAACTTCTGACGTAAACATTTATCCATGAATCACTAACGTTTGATGAACATTAAGATTTACATACTGCGTAATGTTAACTGATATATTGACTTTACGTTGTATATTTTTTACAAAATGAATAATAAAGTATTGATGAAATAAGCCCGTATGGTTTTGGAACTTATGTTCAGTATTGTTGGATATAAAAAATAGTTCACGTTCCGAAATGAACAAGCTTTCATTTCAACTCCAGGGAACGTGAAGAGTTTAATGTAAACAGAGTAAAAAGCTTGAGTATACATGTAGTATGAATCATGACATATTGCGAAATGAATATCTCCTTAGGAAATCCCCTTGTCAGATTGGTTGCAGCTATGTTTGCCTAGTAACATCAATAACGCACTTGACTATCAAAATATTCCATTTCAATTTCTCTTCTAAATGTCTGAGTAGTTATTTGAACTTTTTACACGATCCGAGTTACCAGTGTATGTGTGCTGCGTATATTAATAAACAAATAAAAACCCTGAGTAAAAATATATTTCTTAAAGGTGGGTTGATTTTGCACTTTATTTATGTATACACTAATCAAACGCAAATTGCAGCAAATAATTGCAGATCAATTCTCCTTTTATCTGTATTTACTTGTTTGATAGATAAGCGATAAACGTGGGTATAAAGCAAGCGATATCACAAAATGTGTACATTTAAACAGGCAAATTTTTGAAGCGACGTAGTTATTTTTAATATTTTAGTACGTGAGCAATGGCGACCGCAGAAGATCAATTTGAACAAATTGTTTGTGGCAAATGGAAATTTCTTCGGGATGAAAACACAGACGTTTGCATGAAAGACATGGGTATGTTATCAGACATTTTATATTTCATGGTACGTACATGCATGTACGCTGTACTACAAATTAACCAATTTGCTGCCAAATTTAATAAATACGGCAGTACCGGGATCTCAGTAAGTTGGGCAAGAACGTTTGGATAATTCTGTTATGGATAACCATTATAACGATATCTTTTAAAAATGACGATGGGTGCAAATTGAAATAAGCGAAGCTATTGCTGTTTTTGAGTTGTTGCACGAACACATAAAAACAAATATTAATCTTCCGCTTCGTTCATTTACTCGAACGGACGAATATTAACGTATTTAACAATAATAGCATGCGTGATACGAATAGTGTGTTAGAAGTTCAATAACATATAAAGCGTGTAAATAAATGTACACTGTACGTCAAACACAATAACAGGAATATTATGGCATTGTTCATTGATCGTTCGCAGATTTCCATAAAATCACAACATTGGTATTTATTTTTTAGAACATGTACTAGAACATTAATGCGATATACGCATTTATCTCGTATCTAAATTAAAGATAAGATAAGAGGTTGAATAAATAATAAGTGGACCCGTCCTCTTTAAACTATATCAAAGACATGATAACTGTCGAAGCAACGAATGCGTAAAATGAATAGAGTGACTATCACAACTATAGGCAACATATTCATATTTACTTTGTCTGATTAACATAACATTGATGAGAATACACATTGTTTTATTTTCATGCATAAAGTATTTAAAACTGCGACGATAATTCATACATAATTAAAAGTCTGTAAGTATGTGTGCACTACAATCATATATATGTTTTTACTCTACCCTTTGTTCTAATAATGTAAATATAGGGTGTTTTGTCCCATCCGTAGACACTTCTGATTGGATACAAGATGTAATCTCAAAAACCATTTGTATCAAGATACTGCTGAAACATTGGCATGCCCACGTTTGCTATTGATTACAAGGTTAGACAATATCACTTTTTATTGTTTAATTGGGCTTTTCGTAAAGTTATTACGTTTACAAGAAGTCAATTTCACAAAATTATACTAATATTTTTACCTAAACCTTTTTTTTCAGTTATAAGCTATGTCATCATTTGTTTTGCCCGTAATTGTTTATTTGTACAATTTGCCACAATTCTAACTCATAAAATACAAGAAATATTAATTCTGACACAATATAAAAAGTATCCTTAAATATTTTAATTTTCAGCATTTCTTGGTACATAAACTTCACTGGAAATAAAACTGGAGCTCAAACCTAATTAATATTGCCCAATTCGCATAACAGTATCACCCTACTTTTATGGAAAGTATGAATAAAGTTTGTTCAATTTATTGAGCTTTATCTCGTGTTGTATCTCGCGTTAAATATGTTTAAACTGTATAGGTCTCGTGCATAGCCAGTTATGTCTTAATCCAACTTGTGGTTATAATTGTATCGTAAAATATTGATTAACATGGACGCTTTGCCCCACCTTACGCTACTACTGCTCTCGTTGCTGTCCGTACTATTGTAAGTGTTCAACCATTTCAAACAGTTTTAGAGAAGTTATAAATAACCTGATTATAACATTTAGTTTCTTCCACTTATTGTGGCTATTAATTTGATAAAAATGCATGTACCAGTGTATGTGAATCACAAGTACACGTACCTACCCTATATGTCTCACATCTAGTTCACAAGTACACGTACCTACCCTATATGTCTCACATCTAGTTCACAAGTACACGTACCTACCCTATATGTCTCACATCTAGTTCACAAGTACACGTACCTACCCTATATGTCTCACATCTAGTTCACAAGTACACGTACCTACCCTATATGTCTCACATCTGATCAAAGCGGAAGAGGGACGAGTTGTTTGTTGAGATTACGGGTTTGAAAACGAAGAGGTCAGTCGAATGACCTAATATATATATAATTGAATACGAGCAACACAAGAATGGCAATGTTTGTACACCGTGTTACATATTGATTAAACGCTTATCAATCGTCAGAAAAGTAAGACATGAACGGTAATGTTGACTACAACTACACCTTATCCATATTTAATCTCATCTGGCTTTATGAAGATTAGTTACAGCTGATAAAATGCACGGGGCATTAAAATGTTCGATCACAAAGTTTGAATTTTAATATTTATCTAAATGCTCTTTCCATCTATGTCGCTATGGATCAATAGTTTACTTCTGTGTGAGAGTTCTTAATTAAACAAATATTAAAAAGAGTATCTTTCATTATGTAAAATAAAGCCTGAGTACACAGCATTATTCTCATTTTATCTGAATTCAAACTTTGTGAACAAACTTTTTAACACCCTATATATGTGGATAAGAGCTAAATACTCAAACATTAATAGTAAGTGTCGTCAAAACAACATAGCAAAACTATGCGACTCGCAGCTTATCATGAAATTCGATAAAGATGTGTTTGAATTTAATCTTTTAGCGATGCCTACATAAACTCGTATATCGAAAACATATCTTATTCCATTTCCCGATGGCGTTTGCTTACAGGTTATCCAGACGAGGTTGTTTCCTTCATTATGGGAACCAAACCCAAAATGCAGGTGGAACGTGAAGGTGGTTCCTTTCGTTTTACATACGAGCTGGTTCCTGGCAAGACACAAATGTATACATTCAAGCTGAATGAACCAGTCGATGTTAAGGACGACAGCGACCCACCAATGTATCACAATAAGGTATGATCACTGGCGATTGTCACGAGTTCTTTCCCTTTATCCATTCAAGAGTTCACTCCCTTCATCGTACTGTATATACACGTACTCTAGTATGGATAGAGGGAGAGAACTTTAGAAGATATAAAGGGAGAGAAATCGTGACAATCTCCGGTGGGTATGATGATATCACAGAATCATTGAGTAGGTACAGTATATGAGCAATCTCATTAAAATCAGTTCAAGTCGCACGTTCATATACTATACACTAACTGGATCTGATGACTGCACACTACAGGTCACGTTCTTCTAACCTTTGAATAGCCAATCAAAGTGTCGGCTGCAAAATGCTTTGGTATAGAGTTATGTATATTCGTCGACCTCCGACGAGCTCCGTAAATTCTATTTGAGCGTAGATCACCAAGACGATCCGATTACGATGTTCGTCAATTTCAATATGGCTGCGCCCATGGACACAACCGCAACTCCTACACGGCAACATTCTTTGGTTGATCGGTGTTGTTTGTATGGTGTTTCGTTTTTGGAAATATTTATAACCGGAAGCGGCAGGACGGACGTTAAAAACAGTATAAACAGAAACTCCGAATAAACGAAGAACGTCTGTGCAACATTAAAAAAGTAATTAACATTTTGAGAAAGACGAACAAACACGGTTTTGTAAGGAGAAATTTCATTGGACCACGAGCACCTGGTTAGGCATATCTATATTTAGAGAGGTTATATGAACGTGACCTCTTACGGAGTGTAGTCAGTTCCTATCAGCGGAAAGTAATGGAGCTAAAGTTAGGGGCTGCTTTCAATGAGATTGAGTATACGAGTATATCGCTGTTAGATTGACCGCGAACAGGTGTATGAACTTTCAGGACTGATCCATGTCAATTTAGGTAAGGAAATGCTCTCGCGCGTGAAGCTAAACTGCTGTTTGGATTACTTATCTATCAAAACAGAACCGCGTTTTTTCTCTGTCAAACTTACGGACAAACACGAACGTTTCAATACACCTATATTGAAATGTAATGGTCCGGGTAATATACTCATACGTTCGCGGTTATTAAAATCATTGATGTTTATATCGTGCTGTTAAATTGACCATAAACAGGTGTATGCACTTTCAGGGCCGATCCATGCTGATTTAGGTAAAGAAATGCACCCGTACGTAAAGCTATAACTGATGTTTGATTTACTTTTCTATCAACACAGAACCGTGGCTGTTTCTCCATCAAACTTATGGACAATTATTTGTGTCTATAGATAATTTATACATAAACTACAATGAGTATATTCATATAAATAAATTTATAAATGTGTCATCAAATGAACGATTTTATATTTTATCTTGGCAAATCATAATTATACTCAAACAGAACTTTATTTTACCCAAAGTGTGACTATACGCATTTTAAACATTTTTTTGTGGCCATCTTGGTAATCATCGTTGATTTTTAAAACCGTACCATCATGCGGCAAGTGCATCCAAGACTGTATTACAGTTCAGATATTCCCTACACATTGATGTAAACATTACCTTTGGACCGTATTTGCACACGAAATACCTGGAAATATTTACTTAATACCCCTGTCATACACTTGTACTTAGTGTTGTATTGATATGTATAATATTTGTAATCACATTTGTAAATAAATCGTTGTCGTTGTGGCTTGGTTTGTTCAATGTCTAGGTCTGGGATATTATTGACATAAATGTTCATATTTTGTCAAGTAAACACTGTATTGTATAGTAAGAGGATGGGAGATTTGCGATCGCGATCGGCGACTTCATGTATCGCAAATCTATTCATTACTGAGCCGAATAGGGTTAGGTTTGGTTATCCGATTTTGCAGATTAATCGATTGGCAAATATGATCGATTTGCCCTTCACTAGTGATGTACCTTATCCGTGAATGAGTCCCAACTTTAACTCGCAAAGGTCAAAGCCAAAGTTCGAGGAAAAGTAAATGATTGGATTTGTTTCAGTTGGTGTAATGCCATTCTCAACATGTTTCAGTCATACTAGTACAAGGTTGTCTGTTGATCTAACCCGTTTTCGCGGAATTAATTATCAACCAGTACTAACATGCTCTTCCGCCAGCAGCTGGTAACTTGAATCAGACGTGGATGATAAATGACCGTAGTCATATGGCACGGAAAGACCTTGATGACCGGTCCAGACCGGGAAACGTTTCCGGACTTCCCGGATGACAGATCAGCGCTCTACCAAATGAATTGATCGGCGGGGGTCTAAAGATGGATGAAAACATCGTTGTTTTTATATTTGAATGCTTGAATAAGAAATGCATATTGTACACTTACAAGACCGTGATAACATTGTTTTTGTAGGAAACCTTTTCCGTGGAAAATGGAACAGCGAAAATCATTTCAGTGTCCCAGCTTGCTGGAAAACTCAAAATAGACACAGAAACACAAATTGTCAGAAAAGGAAATGAGATGCACACCGTAAGCGTTTTTGTATACATATTCGTTAATATTTGTGTGACAATATATCAAATTTACTCTTTAGTTAGGAAACGCAGCAGATTGTATTCGTTCTTAACATTCTCATTATCAAAGTTATGCTTGCTTCATGAAGAGGTGCACATTAAATTTATTTATTTCATTATTTCTACCATTTAATACAACATGAATAATCTATTTCATACATAATTGAAAACATATTATAATAAAATGGCGATAATTTTAAGTTACACAGTATGCTTTGTTTTTTACACCAAACGTGAATCTTGGGGATGGTTGTAAACCAATTGTAAGGTCATCCAATGAAAACATGTCTTAGAAAATATTGTCCAATAGATACCGTGTTTACAAGAACAATATTCTCAATTGACTTTAATTCAACTACGGTCGGACTTCGTTCATTCTAATTCATCGGGTCCGAAATTTATTTCGAATAATACATGGTTTCGAATAGCCCACTTCAATTCGACGTTCCTAAGAGGATGCATCGGTACCTGGCTTTTATTTCGGATGATACAAAGTATTCGGATAGAAGTTTGCCGAATAAATGAGATCCAACTGTATTCATTGAGCAGAATGTTAGGTTGAATTATGGTTTCATTTTCTGATACTTTTACATTTTTATGTTTTCCAGCTGATGGGTAAAATTGATGATAGGAAAGTCATCGGAAACCGAGTCATGGTTCTAGACAAGTAAACCTCGTGCACAATACTTCTAACCGGCATAAAACTTCTGTGTTTTAGTACGTATCAAATTAACAATGGAATGATAAATTGTAGTAGTACAATCACATAGTAATTATGTTAATTGTAAACACGACATGTATTTTGAGGTATTTTCCATGTATTCGTTACTTGAACTTTCTGTTACAACTATACTGTATGCATGTCTATATCAGAATCCAGTGTAAATGACAATATGATGCATAATTTCCCGAATAAAACAATCATATCATTTGCTGGCTGTTGTTATTGTTATATTTAACAAAGAATGATAATTAAACTTGTCCTTTGTACTATAGTACTTTCAACCAAATTGAATTTGAACATGAATATATAACGACACATGGACTGCTCGGCATAACAAGAAGGTAATTATACGACTTGCAAGCCGTAGAATGACCTTCTTGTTATGCCGTGCAGACCTGTGTCGTTATATATTCATGTTCAAGTTGGTTGGTGATGTGGTGTTGCTTAATGTTCATATGTACATACACGACGACTGAACAATCGTGCACCAAACGGTATCCTGCATCGTCAACAGGTAAGTGGACACAACGAATGAGTGTTACACTGTCTTGTAAACGAACAACCGTACGGTTGCACAAAGTACCATATAAAGTCCTTAAAACAATATAATGTGACTGACATGTTCTCAACTATAACGTGGAACCTCTAATGAATGATCTAAGACAACTCTCTTCGAAGGAACATCGATCACAGAAATTGATATCAACAGTACTTTGTATTCGATTGGTGGGAATATTGCTGACAATTCGTATCACCGAGATAGGATACATCTCAGTCTACTTGGCTCTGGCAGATTGGAAGCATTTACAAACAAAGCTGTCAACATCATAAAACTGCGATCTTCAAATTCACAAAAAAACACTGATAGGCAACAATATTGTAGTAGTCATGCGCATGTACATAGACAGTTGAGAACTTCCGGTGACATGTCACCTGAACAGAGAATACATAGGACAAGGACAGGCACTGATACAGCAAAAGACTAACGAAACTAGTAACAATGTGCAGTGGTCGAGGGATAGAGCGCTTGACTCCTGATTCGAAGGTCCTGAGTTCGAGCCTCGCGTTGACAGGGGTTTGGTCACGAACTTTACAACATTTACATTTGGCGTGAGTAAAGGCTCGTAGCCAGGAAGCTGACATCGAGAGTGATTAGTATATGATGTAAGACATTGTTTCACAATTGATGTAAAATAAATAAGTTTAAACTAAAACAATATAAATGTAAGTGCGAATGTAATTTATTGTAGCGTTGGACATATTTAGGCTATGTAATACTTGGGCCTAAAGTTTGCAAAATAATTTGTTTTTAATTTTTCCAGAACAAGCCTTCTTTCATATTTTCACGTTTTCCTTAAAATTTGTTTAAAAAACATGGTTTATATTAAAACTAAATCAAATGATAAGTTGACATCAGTCGAGTGTGCACACACTTTACGGGTAAATCCATGTGACGATGGTTACTAAAACTAAATGCTAATAAAAGTTCATTCTTCAACTAAATTGAAGTGCTTGTGATTTGTATATTTAAATGTTTTGTTATCAGATTGTAAAAAAATAAAAATAAAATATAAACCTATTTCCATGCTAGTCACTATATGCTTATTTTACTTCGCCACCGGAAACCCATATGGCGAGCATGCAGTCTTATATATTTCCCGGGTTACTAACCAGTACTAGCATGTTATTCGTATTAAATGCAACTCGACCAACCTTCCCTCATGCAAAATAGGTGGGAGGCAATGACAGTCACGAAAAGCATGTGTTTGCCTCTGGCAAGTCTCGAACATTTGTTAAAATATTGATACTTGTATGAATTGATCGTTCTGTATTTGTTACAAGATATAACTAGTGTAATGCTCATGAATGAATTTAGACCCTGAAATGCACCAGAAGCAATCATTTCATACCTATATTGTATATACTTACCCTACTCACCGCTGCGAGCCTCTAGTGCGAGGCATTTTCATCATGGTCGGCCCCTCCAGTCTGAAAATTCTGAATCCGGGCCAGTGTAGTGACTATTCAAGCAATTATGTAATTACAGCAAGCAAGATGGCTGCCCAACTTATAAATTTTCTATAGCCCAGTGGAATTTGAATTCGCGGCGATGATTTGAAGTTGGTGACCACAACACCCGAAAATGTGATCAGGGAAAGATTTGGTCCTACAAACTTCTATAACAGCTTATTTCCACTACGCTACAAACTCATCAAATTTTGGAGTTTTCCTACACCTTTCCTGGCTACACTCGTGTATTTATTTTACACTGCGTAAACATCTTGTCATCGCATTTATTTAACTTTTCATTTATCATTGATAACAAATGAAATTATTTTCTCTGTATTTGAAACACAAATACATAAATCTGCAGAATAGTACATTTACAAACTGACCCAAGTATCGCAGTTATTGACCCATTTCTATATTTCTATACCATAATCCTCTTTACAACGAAAAACATGTACTTGTACAGTAAAAACTCACTTAAAATAACACCCCAATAATAAGGACACCTCAAAATTAAGACCACCACCTTATTACGAAATTGTTAAAATATTTACCTGTCTGTCTGTCCGTTTGAAATGTTACGGACAACGCTCTCTGGCGCCTAAAATGTTCACTCTCTTGGTAATTTGGTACATGAATTTTTATTTTAAGTCAATTTGGAAAGTTTACTTGTCAACGGTTCGAATTAATGTTTCTGAACCATAGAACACATAAGTGTTAGTTGGAGAAGCATAATTATACACTCTTTACAATGTGACATGTGCAAACATTGATATGATACGCTATATCCATGGCAACATATGGTAGCGGTGGTACCTAAGACTATCTATGGATAAATAATCACGGGAATATTTTAATACAATGAATTATAAGACAACTGGTACAATTAAACTTGACACTATCAAAGCGTTAACTACACTGATTTGGCGTATGACTAAATACATAATAATGTGATTTTTTATTATATT
>JASFXZ010000295.1:0-11066 GCA_032209605.1 Mactromeris polynyma
TCCTGCTTCGGGACAATATGAGACTGCCTTCACAAATACACAAGATGATATATGCGGGTAAGCATCGTAAGTTTGCAGTTTTTACAAGTGAATAGAACAATATAAACGATGTATTCATTGCTCCCAAACAATGCAGCAAACTGAGTGAAAAATATAAAGGTTTGGAGAGTGAAGTACAGGTGTTTATAGGTTTGGAGAGTGAAGTACAGGTGTTTATAGGTTTGGAGAGTGAAGTACAGGTGTTTATAGGTTTGGAGAGTGAAGTACAGGTGTTTATAGGTTTGGAGAGTGAAGTACAGGTGTTTATAGGTTTGGAGAGTGAAGTACAGGTGTTTATAGGTTTGGAGAGTGAAGTACAGGTGTTTATAGGTTTGGAGAGTGAAGTACAGGTGTTTATAGGTTTGGAGAGTGAAGTACAGGTGTTTATAGGTTTGGAGAGTGAAGTACAGGTGTTTATAGGTTTGGAGAGTGAAGTACAGGTGTTTATAGGTTTGGAGAGTGAAGTACAGGTGTCTATAGGTTTTTCCTAAACAAATTAAGGTTTCAAAGGAGTTTCCTACAATTAAAGTTATTACAGGTCTTAAAGGTTTCACAAGGAGGCCTGGTAGTATTATTGAGGTTTCACTATATTACATAAAAACACTAAATCAATTAACCAAGGTAATATATATCTATCTTGCCAAGGTATTGAACCGTACTTAAATGTAGATTTTCTATCAAAATATACTAAGTAACAATTTTGAAAAAAATGGCATGTTGATGCCTTCATACAGACATACTCTACAACACAGCATTGTAACTTGCCTTAAAAGTTTCCTGCAACTACAAAGTTCCATACAGGTATTTCCTGTGCTAGCACTAACTCGGAGCTTGTATTTGTGGTTTTGGGGAAACATGTAAGCGACGTGACAATGCAGTGTTGTAGAGTACATCTGTATGAGGTAGATTACCACACATTTTCTCAAATTTATCACCAAGGATATTTCGTCCAAAAAAATCAGACTATGTACCTTTAAACTTACAATATGAAGCATTTCCAACATATCGAAGCATTCCCAACATATCGAAGCATTCCCAACATATCGAAGCATTCCCAACATATCGAAGCATTCCCAACATATCGAAGCATTCCCAACATATCGAAGCATTCCCAACATATCGAAGCATTCCCTACATATCGAAAAACTAAACACTGAGAGGATTTTGAAGTAGATGAACAATAAAATATGAAATCAATATACAACTACATGAAAACAATGAATATATATATACATGTATAAATTAATATATTATCAATACATTCAAGACACAAATGAGGTGAAAAACAACAACAATAACAACAACAACAACAACATAATTAACTTTAACATAAGGGGTTAACTTTACGATGGTACGCTGAAAAAAGGGGTTCCATATAATTAAAGGGCCACAACTCATAGCCCATGTTTCAAATCAGTCAATACTATATTGTTGTAAATTGAAATACAAATATTTTATAAATTCTTGTTAAAATATCCCAAAAAGAGGATCAACTACTTAATAGTTCATTAAAATGGCCTTTTCAGAGATTTTAGCACATTTTGTTAAATTGTTACTTATCCAAATCTGGGTTAGACAGCACCCAAATATAAAATCATGCAACACTTAACTACATGTATATTGATCAATATGCTGTAATCTGAAATCACCAAATCACCTTTAAATTCCAACTGGATAATAATTATCGAACATTTAAAACAATTCTTTAAACATAATTAACAAAGTAATTACAACAATTAAAAACTATTCCTTACCCTCTAACAGCTAACAAGAACAAAATAATTAACAATTAAAGCTGGGTAAACAACGAAGTTTTTTATTTACAAAACAAACAAGATGACTGAATGAAAATTTATCCAGAAATTTTAAATATTCCTGACAAATTCATTCTCGTTAATGCTAATATAATGATTTCACCACTAATTGATATAATTCTATTGTATACTGTCTGTTGTTGCATTTTTCAAGATCACTTCGTCATAATGAAGCGAAGATTATCAAAATACAAAATGGTGTGTCAGCTCTTTAGACCAGTATATATCTCTGTTTCAAAAATAGATATAGATGGTTTCTTTTGAATTAACTATATAAGGGATTTCATCAAGTCTGTAAGTGCTATAAATAAAACAGAACTGCAGGGAGATTGCTATGGAGATGAGGGTCGATCAATAATTGTTCAATTGTAAAAGGTATCAAATTAGAAGGTAAGCATTCCTTGCTAGACAATTGAGCCAGCAAACTTCACCATTGCAACAAGCACTGATATTTGAAGAAGAATAGAGTGAAACAAACCACTGACAATTTCTCATACTATCCTCAACAAGACATTTTGACTGTCATTTTTAGGTACAGTAATACCTCACTTAAATACCATCTCAATAATAAGACCACCATTCTGAAAATAACTACGACAAGTCAGCAAAATTTCTCTAAAATAACGACTGTAACGATACAATATCAATCAACAAACGATAATAACACCAAATAAAATAAATGTCATTTACAAACAACAGAATGGTAAACTTTGTTGTTAATTTGCAACAAATATAATCACAGTAATTACTGTTTATAACAAAAATTAATAATGTTAACTTACTTTACATGATTTCAAAAAGGTGCAACTTTAACCTTATCATCTTTGCGATCTTTCAAGTTGTCTCCCTTCATTAAACAATTATGAGGTTTTACAAACAGACTGTGCTTGAGGTGGTCAAAAACACAGGTAATAAATTATTTCCAACAAAACATAAACTATTTGTTCACAAAATCAGTCTTAATCACATTTTTGCTTACAAAACAAAACATTGAGGTAATTCAAAGTCTTAAAAAAAGTTCCAGATGTACACTTGCCATTCTTTGCTATACTATCGGAGGAACAAGTCAATGTTGACTTATAAAACATAACATTCTGATAATCTGACAAACCCCCCCCCCCACTTCGTCCTCGCACAAAATTACCATTTTGTTCACATATCAGACTAAATAAGACAACTTTATTACTGTTAATTAATGTTATGTAACATAAACAATGCTTGATTAAATATCAGGTAAGGACAAATTCACCAGTCTTAAAAACCATTGGCAGAGTCTTTAGGAAAAGACAACTTAAAGCATTAACATGGGAAATTAAGTAAAAGCTGTCTAAAACTAATATTTGGTCAAGTTTTAGCATAATTTGGTCTGCCGTATACATACAAATATAAACAGACATAATGAAATAAGAGATGCACGGAAGGCTACTGAACATCTAGAACTGATGCACGGAAGGCTACTGAACATCTAGAACTGGTGCACGGAAGGCTACTGAACATCTAGAACTGATGCACGGAAGGCTACTGAACATCTAGAACTGATGCACGGAAGGCTACTGAACATCTAGAACTGATGCACGGAAGGCTACTGAACATCTAGAACTGATGCACGGAAGGCTACTGAACATCTAGAACTGATGCACGGAAGGCTACTGAACATCTAGAACTGGTGCACGGAAGGCTACTGAACATCTAGAACTGTTTTGTATTAAACATGTCTAGTTTCTACCCACTACTTTGTTCCGTATGTAGAGTAATTCAAACCCCTATATTAACCCCAATAATTAACTAATAATAATAATTAACAAAAATTACTAACAATATAAATAAAAGGTAAACTATATATATATACATATATATATTATACTTCTAATATCTAATTAACAACAAAGAAAATTATATAAATAATAAATAGATTAATTTGTTTTTACACAAATATATCAAACAAATATATTAATATTCAAAATAATAAATATATTATTAATTTTGATCCATTAGTTATGGTTGTAATATTGTTCAAACACAAAAGAAAACAGCAAAAAATACTGACATACACTTGACATACACATTCTTGAAATTAATCAAGTGTCTCTAATTAGCGGCATTTACAAACTGAAATATTAACGAATTTCTATTTATCTGATAAAGAAGCGACTTTATTTCATATAAAAGGCCAATAACTCAGCAATGGGCCGACTGAAGCATAAAAGAATATGTCATTAACAACTACTCAAATGATGTCTTCTCAATTCCCATTGAACTTTGTAAAATAAGTAATTTTTAACATTATAACCAATTATCTGTAACAAAGTATTATAAAATAAAGTCTGACTTTTAAAAAATCTAAATTTCACAGCAACATATCATACAATATATTCATCAAATTACTGGCATTTTGATCACAAGTATATCAGCAAATGCTAGGAATCACAGTTTTAAAAAATAAAAGTAAATTCTATTCAAAAGAAATAAATATCTCTGTTAAATTGCACAGTTGAACTTTCTATGATGTTACAGTGGGACACTGGGATCCCTTTCATAAACAAATAAATTTCAATATTATACATAACAGTAGTTGATCTATCGACATGCTTTGATACGAGCAAATTCCATTGCTTTATTTTACCATCGTTGGAACTATCCTCAAAAACATAAAACCCACCAGTAAAGTTCAGTAAACAAAAAAAACAGCCTTTAAAAGATTATTGGAAACTTGTTCAAAGAAATCTTAATATGTTATAGTAATTACATGTAAAAGTTGAATAGAGATAAGTCAGGGAAGGGAGGTAACAACTGCTGAACTTAAGAAAATTGACTTTCAAGAGTTTTCTCCCTTTCATAAAAAATTAGTATGTTTCAAGCTGAAAATAATAATGTGCACAGTTTGAACTTATTGAATCACAAGTGATACAGGTGACAAAATAGAAACCATATGATAAGCATGCCTATAAATTGTGAAAAAGTGAAAATATTTATCAATGCTACTATAATGATCAAGTTGAGTATTTAAATCATAAAAACGAACATTATGTAAATAAACAGCATAAATTAAAATAAATATGTCTAGTCCCACTCCAGTTCAACACTTCACTTTTCTACACGCTCCACGCTGATTGCACTTTTAACATCACAAAAAACTGAGAACAAAATGTCTTCAATGGTTGCCAAACAAATCAAAACGTGTCCAGCTACGATAAATACATGTACAATCAGACCTCATTTATTGGACAACCTTCTATCGCAATACTTGGTATTCTCCGAAATAAATATCAGGTCCCGATGTATCTTCTTCCTCTTTAGGCGCGTTAGATTGAAATTGCCTATTCAATACCACGTATTATTTCTAAATAAAGTTCTGACCCATTGAATTTGAATGAACGAGGTCCGACTGTATATAGCGCTTGTTACCACTAACAGAGAATATTTTCCCGCTAGGAAGACAACATAGCGACCATAAGTATAATAACCTCTTGCCTAAAACAACATCTTTTCTGAAGTGATTTACGGAGAAAAAATTAAGTCAACATACCAAATCAACTAAAGAATTGAAGTCTCTTTTTTTCTGGATTATAATATATGTACATGCATTTTGATAAAAAATTTGTTCAGCCATAAAAAATAACCGTTGGATGTAAATACCAATATTAACAAAAATAAACAAGGTAATGAAATCCGTATTACAATTTTTTGCAAATATTTGGAAGGTTTTAGAAAATTCCTTGAAGTTAGAATATAAAAGAAAAGATGAAATAATTCAAAATCAATCTGACTGATATCATTACTAAGCACTGAAAATTGATTACAAACTAGAAAATATTTAAATGAGCTATATCGAGGCATAAAACAAAAATGCTTTTCACATCTATAGCATATTCCCTATATATCCATATTTGGTTCTAAATGCCACACCAGATGCGCCATAAATTCTAGACGATTTCCGAGCTTCTTGTAACATTTTCGGCACGTGAACGGATCCAAGCTATCAGCAGAATGAAGGGTGTTGTGCAACATACTCATTGCATTGTCCTCAAAATAAATGCAGCAATGTTCACATTTGATCAATTTTGGGCATATGTCTGATTTCATTTTAAAAGACATTGGTTGCGACAGCACTGGAGCAGTGGAAGTGTAGGCAATGGACGACACACCCGGTGCAGGAAGGATTGTTGGTAATGTAGACATGGTAGCAAATTTATTCCCCGATATACTTGGTATGAATGTGAGTTTCGGCATCTGTTGCTGCGACATGTTAAGAGTAGGTGGCGCCACCAGGTATGTTGTTTGATTTTGGCTCTGGTTCATGTTTTGTTCAACTTTAGCTTTAATCAGCTCGTTGATACGAGGGTTCAAAATCGACAGCAACGGTTTTGGAGCAATTCCTACATAGTCTTCACTAGAAACTGTTTTAGTGTCAGAAGTCTGAGATGTCGGGGGAACATAACCTGGTTTCTTTGATTTAGGACAAGGCTTTGAGTAGCCGTCAGGTTTTGGCTTTGAGATTTTTCCCTCCCATGCTGCCTCTTCAGTTAATTTGTCACCAATACTATCATCTAATTTACTCGCCTCCCCACTAGTATCCATTTTATCACTGACATCTCCTTCACTTCTTTCACCATCACCTTCCCGATTTATTGCAACTGAATCTTTCGACGAATTCTGTTCACTTTCAGTGTCGTCTGCTTCCATTTCTGACTCACTCTTCTCGCCACCTCCATTATTCGCCTGAAGCGTTGTCGGCAAAATAAACATAGCCATGCCATCACCGTTGACAATCGTCGTGGTTTCTTTTCCTGCCACTATATCCATATTGGAGTCACTAGTGATATCACCGTTATCAGCAACCAACTTTGAAGAAGTCAGACCGGACGTTGAAGCTTTAATCGTGAAACATTCGGCAATTTTTATTCTTTCTTCCTCTAGTTTCTTCTCTTCTTCCAAAGTTTCAAGATATTTTCTCGTGTCAGCGTTCAACTGCGTTAACTCTTCTTGGTACTTCTTCTGAACTTCCATTTCTGCCGCCATTTTTTCCATGCCTTCCATTATGAGCTTATTGCTCAAGGCGGAAACATTATCCATATTAGCTGGTATGTAAAATCCGTTATTATTGGGTACTTTTAAAACAACACCTTGCTTCGAATCATCAGACGTCATCTCCGGCTTTATTGTGTCGTACTTGTTCATACCCTGTTCATTCTTCTGTTGACCCAGAGCGAATTTCGCAACAGCCGTCCCCGACAATGGAATACTAGCACCATCTTTTAGACTGTTCAATACAGTGTCATGCGTTAACTTGTGCGTCTGCATTTCTTCTAACGACTCGTATGCTTCCCCACACCTGTGACATGTAAATACCTGAAAAAAGACAATTTTTTAAGTTTTTTACAAAGTAGATTCGACTTTGTTTCAAATGCAAGCATATAATCTTATTTCAGCTCCACACGATTTAATTTAGATGACTGATGCTCACCAGTTCTTCGGCTCCAGAGTTACCAACTAGTGCGAACCAGTTCTTCCGAAAGCAATGTAAATCAGAGGTTGCAGAAAAATGTCAAATTTGACAATGAAATGCTTCACACAGGTTTCAAACCAGTCATCAAAGATTGGTCGATGTGCATCCTGAGGTCCATCTGAACGTAATGTGTTGTTGCTACATTACTTAATTCTTGTTTTATCATCTAATGCTTGTAAAAAGCCATTCTTGTTAAATATAAAGACTGTGGACTTACAAATTTATTACTGAACTACAATACAATTCCTAACCAAATATTTAAAAAAGTTTTTAACTACATATATAAAATCTAGTTGTTGAAATATTCCAGAAAGGGGATCACTGTAATATTTGATGTAAAAATTAACTTGGCTGTTCTAAATAATTTTTTGAGATTGAGTTAATTACATAAATTATGTTAAGACACTTTAAATCATCTGTATGTACTATATAGAAATCTCACCTGCTGCATGACATGTTGTTGTTGTAGATGTAAATGCAACGCCTGTCGTCTGCTAAACTTCATATCATTGCACAAGTGACAGACATTTGCATCTTTAGGCTGCATCGAGAAAGAAAAAACATGAGTAAACCAAGTTTCATTTTCATGGTTCATACAGAACTTCCAAAAAAATGTAAGCACTTAATTGTATTTTTCCCCCATGTTCAAGGACTGTGAGAATTACTTTAAACAGGCATAAAACCCATCAAGTACCATACCGTACTATATAACCATACTACGTGTAACATGCACCGTACTATATTACCATACTACGTGTAACATGCACCGTACTATATTACCATACTATGTGTAACATGCACTGTACTATATAACCATACTACGTGTAACATGCACCGTACTATACTACCATACTACGTGTAACATGCACTGTACTATATTACCATACTACGTGTAACATGCACCGTACTATATTACCATACTATGTGTAACATGCACCGTACTATATAACCATACTACGTGTAACATGCACTGTACTATATTACCATACTACGTGTAACATGCACCATACTATATAACCATACTACGTGTAACATGCACCGTACTATATTACCATACTACGTGTAACATGCACTGTACTATATTACCATACTACGTGTAACATGCACCGTACTATATTACCATACTATGTGTAACATGCACCGTACTATATAACCATACTACGTGTAACATGCGCTGTACTATATTACCATACTACGTGTAACATGCACCGTACTATATTACCATACTACGTGTAACATGCACCATACTATATTACCATACTTCATGTAACATGCACCGTACTATATTACCATACTACGTGTAACATGCACCATACTATATTACCATACTACGTGTAACATGCACCGTACTATATTACCATACTACGTGTAACATGCACCATACTATATTACCATACTACGTGTAACATGCACCGTACTATATAACCATACTACGTGTAACATGCACCATACTATATTACCATACTTCATGTAACATGCACCGTACTATATTACCATACTACGTGTAACATGCACCGTACTATATTACCATACTACGTGTAACATGCACCGTACTATATTACCATACTACGTGTAACATGCACCGTACTATATTACCATACTACGTGTAACATGCACCATACTATATTACCATACTACGTGTAACATGCACCATACTATATTACCATACTACGTGTAACATACACCGCACTATATTACCATACTACATGTAACATGCACCGTACTATATTACCATACTACGTGTAACATGCACTGTACTATATTACCATACTATGTGTAACATGCACTGTACTATATAACCATACTACGTGTAACATGCACGGTACTTGATGGGATGATGTTATGCCTACTTGGTGATTGGCCCTGTCAAGGATAGTTCTGCCTTTTTTTCTTCATTGTTAGTCTGTTTGTTATTTTTTGTTCCTTTTCATATTTGCAGCAGAAGAATTCAAGGGCAATTTACCAAAATGTATTCATTTTTTTCAAAATTCCAATACTTTACAAGGAGTAGGCATCAAATTCAAAGACTTTTCAAGACCTGTGCGAACCTTGATTTTCAAAAGGGTCATATGCTGAAAATTTAAATTAATATCCAAACAATGTTTAATATAAGGTACATGCTGAGTTGAAGTTTTACGCCATTTTGACGGAACAACATAAAACAATTGAGGATCTAATGAGGATTTGGAAGGAGTGGTCATGTTGTATGGAATTCACAAAATGAGTCGTTCAAAATTAGACTGACAAGTCACATGTTAAAGACATTCAATAAAACATTAACATGAAATCTAGATTCTAATTATCACATGACCTTAATTAAGGGTTTAATAAAATGAATTTTTAAGGGTGCAGGGGCTCCACTAGATGCAGAATCTCAAGGCTCATTTTGATAAGGCTGATAATACCATAAGGCATTTTATATTAAAGCCAAATTTCCAGTCATTTAGAGAAAAATTGGATTCATTGGTCAAAATTATGCTTTTTAAAAATGTCCAGCCCTGGGTCAAATGGAACTCTTAAAGGTGTTATCTGAAAATACCTCACCTGACAGTGAACTTTCATGTGTTGTTTAACATGATCGCTTCGAGTAAATCTGCGTCCACATATAGAGCAGGCATAAGGGCGTTCTCCGCTATGGACTCTAACGTGGCGTTGTAGTTTGGACGGAGTGCGGTACGTTTTTCCACAAACGGAACATTCGTGAGGTGCCTTTCCAGTAACGTGTTCCTACAATAAAAAGAGATATTTCAATCTTATTTGTAAAATATAAAGACCACCTCAAATTAAGACAAAGTCAACAATAAGACCATGTTGCATGGACCATTTTAAATTTCAAAACCTCAAAACCAACTTTCTCCAAAACCAAAGGTGGTCTGATTATCGAGGTTTCACCGTTCTCGATATTAACGCCAAATTACTTGCGCTTATTGATACTCTTCCTCTTTAACAAGGCCTTACCATTGTTAGTTAATGTCACCAAGCAGTTGATTAGAAGCTAGCCTTTCAAATTTAAGATTTGTCGAAGGAAATCGGCCATGACTGTCTCAAGTTAATCATTTAAACCAACCCACAAATAAATCATATTGAATTACAAAATGTACTTTGAAGTTATGGATGCATGATGTGTATAAAATAAATGTCGAGCAATAAAACAATGATTTAGAAGCTAGTTTTCAGCAAGAAACTATTGTCAGTTGTAAATTCAAAACACATTATTCAGAATAATGCACCTTACAATATTTTACCATACGGGTAGAGGGGGTTGTAGGCAACTGTGGTCTGACCCAGAGGGATTAGACAATTGGTCTTTTTTGTGGTGTTTTTCCCAACACTTGAGCCAAACACGTTGTGGAAACCACAGTGGCAGATCACTTCCTCGATCAATTAAAACCTGACCAAAGTCTATTTCTCTTAATCATTTGTTGTGTCAAAATCCCACCAGTCAGGAATCATCTTCTGTCTAAAGTCCTGTGTAACCCCCCCCCCCCCACCCTACCCCGTTGGTAAAACATTGAAAAGTCTAATTCTTGTAACAGGAAATCAACAAAAGTAGGCGGGAGTCTGTGTGGTACTCGGCCTCCCCTTCATTATGATCATTCATACAAGGAAAGTAGGAGGGAGTCTGTGTGGTACTCGGCCTCCCCTTCATTATGATCATTCATACAAGGAAAGTAGGCGGAGTCTGTGTGGTACTCGGCCTCCCCTTC
>JASFXZ010000296.1:0-11032 GCA_032209605.1 Mactromeris polynyma
TTAAGTCACTCATATGTTTCTGTCATTTATATCTTAGTCAGTCATATGTCTCCTTCAGCCATATGATACAGTCAGTCATATGTTTTAGTCAGGTCATGTGTTTCAGTCAGACACATGATTCTGTCAGTCGAGTGTTTCCGTTTTGTATGTGTTTCCCTCAGCAATGGGTATCAGAAATTAATATGATTCATTCAGTCATATGTTTAAGTCAGTCATGTGTTACAGTCAGTCATGTGATTCAATCAGACACACTTTTTTTTAATCTTATGTTACAGTCAGACATGCGTTTCAATTAGGCATGAGGTCAGTCATGTGTCTCAGTCAGTTGAAAGTTTAATTAAGTCATGTGATACAGTCAGTCACCTGAACAGTAATTTTTTCAGTGGGTCCTAAGTTAAAGTCAGTCATGGGTTACAGTCAGTCAGGAGTCTCAGTCAGTCAAAAGTTTAATTAAGTCATATGTTTCAGTCAGCCATGTGTTGCAGTCAGTCAAGAGTCTCAGTCAGTCGAAAGTTTATTTAAGACATGTGTTACAGTCAGTCACATGTTACAGTCAGTCATATGTTTAAGTGGGTCCTAAGTTAAAGTCAGTCATGGGTTACAGTAAGTTATATGTTTCAGTCAGTCATGTGTTTCAATCAGTGATGTGTTACAGTCAGTTAAAGGTTTTAGTCAGTCAAGTGTTACAGTATGTCATATATTTCAGTCAGTCTTGTGTTACGGTCAGTCATGTGTCTTAGTCGGTCCTAAGTTAAAGTCAGTCATGTGTTACAGTTAGTCATGGGTTACAGTCAGTCATGTGTTACGATCAGTCATGTGTCTTAGTCGGTCCTAAGTTAAAGTCAGTCATGGGTTACAGTCAGTCATGTGTCACAGTCAGTCATATGTTTCAGTGAGTCCTAAGTTAAAGTTAGGCAATTGTTGTAAGTCAGTCATGTGTTTCAGTCAGTGTTGTGTTTCAATCAGTCAAAGGTACAGTCAGTCATATGTTTTACTCAGGCAATTGTTGTAAGTCAGTAATTTGTTTCAGTCAGTCTTGTGTTTCAATCAGTCATGTGTTACAGTTGGTGAAAGGTTAAAGTCAATAGTATGTTTAAGTCGGTCATGGGTTTCAGTCAGTCAAGTGTCTCAGTCAGTCTTGTGTTACAGTCAGTAATGTGTTTCATTCGGTAATAAGTTGAAGTCAGTCATGAGTTTCAGTCAGTCATATGTTTTAGTCAGGCTAATGTAAGTAAGTCATGTGTTTCAGGCAGTGATGTGGTACAGTAGGTCATAAGTTTCAGTCAGTCATGTGTTTCAGTCAGTCATATTTTTAGTTGGTCAAAGGTTCAAGTCATGTGTATGTTTAAGTCAGTCAAAGGTTAAAGTCAGTCATCTATTTAAGTCAGATGTATGATTGAGTCAGTCAGGGGTTTCAGTCAGTCACATTTGTAAGTCAGTCATTCATGTGTTTCAGTCAGTCGTGTGTTACAGTCAGTATTTTGTTTCAGTTGGTCAAAGGTTTAAGTCACTCATCTTTTTAAGTCAAGTATACTTTTTGAGTCAGTCACGGGTTTAATTCAGACATATTTGTAAATCAGTCAGTCATGTGTTTCAGCCAGTCAAGTGTTAAAGTCAGTCATGTGTTTCAGTTGGTCATAACTTTAAGTCAGTCATTCGTTTCAGTCAGTCACAGGTTCAGAAAGTCATGTGTTTCAGTTGTTCAAAGGTTTAAGTCAGTCATCTGTTTAAGTCAGGTATATGTTTAGGTCAGTAATAGGTTTCAGTCAGTAATTTTGTCAGTAAGTCAGTCTGTAAAGTGTTTCAGTCAGTCACATGTGTCATTCAGTACTTTGTGTTAAGTCGCTCATTTCATATGTTATGCTAGTAATTTGTACATTTCAGTCAGTCATATGTTTCAGTTTTATTTTCAAGTTTCAGTGAGTGACATGTTTAAGTTAGACATATGTTTCAATCAGTCATGTTGTTTGGTCATTCAATCATACACTTCAGTCATGTTTGTCATTTATCTACACATATGTCTGTTATTGCCAGACATATAGCCTGTAATATTTCCTTCTATCCTATAATAGGGAGTAAGAGAAACTCATAGGCTCAATCTTTATTAAATTATTTACCGTTAATTCTCCTGGTAAAGCTTGAACTGTATTGTTTGTTCTAACATCATTGATTCTCCACAATTGTGCAGGGCTGCGCCGAAACCATCAAGTAAGAATGGTTTGTTTTATTCACAGAACAAACACTGTTCTCTCAAGATTTCGAACCTGAAAAATAATAATTCACTTCACTATACGTTGTAAAATCAAGTATGGTTTTATACAATGAATATCATTACAGTGTGTCGACCAATACATTAGGCCAGAATAGTAAACAACTAGAGTTGCTAGCGTAAATGTGTGATGCTATATCTTGAAAGACTGCCCTGAATTAAAGATACACAGGTAGTGCGGTTGGTATGGGGTTTGCTCCATGGCTGCATATCATATGAAAGACATAGAGAACAATGGTACCAGTCTTCCAGTGTTTCTATTGCTTGCATGATGCTGAGCATCCAGAGTAACAACTGGTTTCTCCTCTCTCATACCATTATTTTGGTGGATACCATCATAAATGAGGTGTCAAGAGCTAATAGCTTAGCTCATAAGTTATTGAATTTTATAATAAAAACTTGTTCTATTGTAGACCAAAATAATACTTGTAAAAGAAATGCTAAATTTACTGTACCTTCTGCATTTTGGATAATATTAACTTACTAGTAATCCAAATGTATTGATGTATGCATTCTCAACTTGTCATCTCAGTTGTCCAACATAGAGTATTTATTGAGTTGGTTGGCACTGCTGACAAGGAAAGCAAGCATCAAACTAACAGCATTACTCTGATGATGATCCCTGGTAAATACATGAATAATTTAAAATATAATTATTACAATTTCCACATGAAACAAGCACATGTAGTTTTAGATTACACAGTAAAAGCGTGAGGATATATAAAGAAGACAAAATGTAATTTTAATTAGGGCAGTTATCTAGAGTAGTTATAATCTAATGCTTCAGTTAGGGACTGTGCATCGGGTAATTTTGGCGAAGAATATGAAATAAGACATGGAAAGATTTGTTTGTTGCATTGGGTTTTACGCTGTTTTTCATCAGTATTTCAGTTCAATAATAATATACGGCAGCTGGTTTTCCTAACCATATTAGCAGTGCTAACTACCCTTCCACAAGCTGACAACCACATGTGGAGGAAAGTCAATATTTTATATAGTGTATGACCTGCTGCAACTGAGATTTAAACCCAGACCTCCCTGTTACAAGGCGAGTGAACTAACCACTCGGCCATGGCCGCAGCCTTCACACATGGACTAGGCAAAGAAGACGTTATAATCAGACAGGGACTGCACCGGGTCTGCATAGTGGCAGCTGTTTATCGAGCGATGATAGTTGCATATTTGAGCAATGGGCAGTGCCTGCTTAAGTTTCAGTGCTAATGCGACCCTGAGGTGTCTAATTTTGGCAAAAAAACGGTATCAGATAGGAACTGCGTCACTGCTCAGAGTCTGCATGGTGGCAGCATCATGCTTTGCCATATGGAGTTTCAGTACTATCCTTAAAAAAATTAACGGTGACCGTGTGGTTATGATTACGGCATAGAAGACAAATTTAGGCAAACCATGCATGGTTATAGCTTTAAATCCGGCGCTAGCAGTCAAATGTTTGAGCTTATTAAGTAAACTGTAGTGTGTGTTTTAATTAAAACAACAATTGATTACTGATGACCAATTAAAGATTAAAAATCATGTAATATACTAGCAATAGAAACTGTGACTGTACTGCGCAATGTATGAAACACCAGGGTCATTCATGCAATAGCTGAACAAGGGTCGAAATATTTTGGGTACGAAACACGAAATGGATCTAGGTCAACCTAACTGAGAGGGACACACTTTTAAGTTCATCAAATGATTACGTGAATTGATGACTGTTTTCACTCTTGTATTTACTTCAAAATACAGTTAAACATTGCTATAAATTGGTAAGAAAGTCCTGCAATTGAAAGCTCAAGGTTTCAAAACTTTAAAAAATGCCTCCACTAAAACTTTCAACAACAGCCTTTCACGAAAAAACCGGCGCGTTTATCAATAAAAATCTTTTAAGATACTTACAGAGCTCTGTATGCTCTGCATCATTAATTTATTTTAGGTTGATTAAGTGAAACAAGTTTTAGCAACTTATATTAATCACTATCAACACCTCATCCCTGATGTTATCCATCGCCATAAGAGATAAGCCAGCTTTCCTTTTTTATGCTGAGCATCAAGCAAGGGAGATACTGGTACCATTTGCATTTAGTGTTCGGTATAAATTGACGCAGACAGGGATCAAACCTGAGACCTACTGATCCAGAAGCGGACGCACAACCGCTAGGCTATCGAGGTGGTACACATATGTAATTAATAATTTCATATTATCCATTTTATTTGACCAAATTTAAGGAGATGCTGACATGTCACATTGGTCGATAGATATTTTAAATGGATGAGTACCATGCCGAAGGTACTGCTTGTAAGAGAAATACTGGCAATTTGGTTCCAGCATATTATTGTACATGTATAATATCAAACGTCACAAGGAATAATACGATGTCTGATTTGTCAACAATGAAAATCTAAAAAGTAGGTCATGAGTTCAAAAGTAGGTCAACTTCATCATCACGCCCAATGTCGATCTATGCATCCTCTAATTTGCCTATCGATATGATCACATTACAAATCAATAAATCAAAATAGGTATTATATTTTAACGATAAAACTTCAAATAAGAAGGCCTGAATAGACAGAATTTCTTTTCAAAATATGCCGCTTTTGAACTTCAAATCGGACGTCGGTTTCAGCGCCCTCAAAGAAAATATAAGCAAAGTTAGGATATGATACTCACTGTTGCACTTTATGCAAACATTTTTAACCATTTTTGGTGTCTCGTACAGACGATAAGCGTTCTAAAACACTGTTAGAAGTCTAGAAATCGCAGCAGATTTCCATCGCTTCAAAATCCAACATGGCGGATATTTTGATAATTTGGCGACTTTGTCAATCTCCGGTGGTCTCCGCTCGGCAGCCTCCGTCGCGCATGCGTATTAGTATAGTATATTCCATATTTGGTCATTGCCCGCTGGGGACCACCAGCCTAGTGAGATACCTAACTTAGTTGTCCTGAGTCTCTCAGAATGAATATGAGCATTTTTGTATGACAGATGTCAATAAAACCCAATGATATTCATTTTATCCAGTTATTTCGACAGACATATTAAACCCTAAAATCATTATTTATTGTCCAATGTTGATCAAACATGCATATAATTAAAGGATTTTCATAGTACAATGCACATAGATACCTAACTTAGTTGTTCTGAATCTCTCAGAATGAATATGGGCATTTTTGTATGACAGATGTCAATAAAAACCAAAGAAATTCAGTTCATCCAGTTATTTCGACGGACATATTAACCCCTAAAATCATTATTTATTGTCCAATATTGATCAAACATGCATATAATTAAAGGATTTTCATAGTAAAATGCACATAGATACCTAACTTAGTTGTCCTGAGTCTCTCAGAATGATATGGGCATTTTTGTATGTCAGATGTCAATAAAACCAAAAAAAAATTCAGTTTATCCGGTTATTTCAACAGACATATTAACTCCTAAAATCATTATTTATTGTCCAATATTGATCAAACATGCATATAATTAAAGGAATTTCATAGTACAATGCACATAGATACCTAGCTTAGTTGTCCTGAGTCTCTCAGAATGAATATGGGCATTTTTGCATGACAGATGTCAATAAAAACCAAAGAAATTCAGTTTATCCAGTTATTTCAACAGACATATTAACCACTAAAATCATTATTTATTGTTCAATATTGATCAAATATGCATATAATTAAAGGAATTTCATAGTACAATGCACATAGATACCTAACTTAGTTGTTCTGAGTCTCTCAGAATGAATATGGGCATTTTTGAATGACAGATGTCAATAAAAACCAAAGAAATTCAGTTTATCCAGTTATTTTGGCAGACATATTAACCCCCTAAAATCATTATTTATTGTCCAATATTGATCAAATATGCATATAATTAAAGGATTTACATATAACAATGCACATAGATACCTAACTTATTTGTTCTGAGTCTCTCAGAATGAATATGGGCATTTTTGTATGACAGATGTCAATAAAAAACAAAGAAATTCAGTTTATCCAGTTATTTCAACAGACATATTAACCCCTAAAATCATTATTTATTTCCAATATTGATCAAACATGCATATAATTAAAGGATTTTCATAGTACAATGCACATAGATACCTAACTTAGTTGTCCTGAGTCTCTCAGAATGAATATGGGCATTTTTGTATGACAGATTTCAATAAAACCCAAAGAAATTCAGTTTATCCAGTTATTTCGACAGACATATTAAACCCTTAAATCATTATTTATTGTCCAATGTTGATCAAACATGCATATAATTAAAGGATTTTCATAGTAAAATGCACATAGATACCTAACTTAGTTGTCCTGAGTCTCTCAGAATGAATATGGGCATTTTTGTATGACAGATGTCAATAAAACCCAATGATATTCATTTTATCCAGTTATTTCGACAGACATATTAAACCCTAAAATCATTATTTATTGTCCAATGTTGATCAAACATGCATATAATTAAAGGATTTTCATAGTACAATGCACATAGATA
Organism: Mactromeris polynyma; assembly: GCA_032209605.1. Taxonomy (NCBI): domain Eukaryota; kingdom Metazoa; phylum Mollusca; class Bivalvia; order Venerida; family Mactridae; genus Mactromeris; species Mactromeris polynyma. Next base: position 6,766 of record JASFXZ010000296.1, read on the forward strand.
CCTAACGTAGTTGTTCTGAATCTCTCAGAATGAATATGGGCATTTTTGTATGACAGATGTCAATAAAAACCAAAGAAATTCAGTTCATCCAGTTATTTCGACGGACATATTAACCCCTAAAATCATTATTTATTGTCCAATATTGATCAAACATGCATATAATTAAAGGATTTTCATAGTAAAATGCACATAGATACCTAACTTAGTTGTCCTGAGTCTCTCAGAATGATATGGGCATTTTTGTATGTCAGATGTCAATAAAACCAAAAAAAAATTCAGTTTATCCGGTTATTTCAACAGACATATTAACTCCTAAAATCATTATTTATTGTCCAATATTGATCAAACATGCATATAATTAAAGGAATTTCATAGTACAATGCACATAGATACCTAGCTTAGTTGTCCTGAGTCTCTCAGAATGAATATGGGCATTTTTGCATGACAGATGTCAATAAAAACCAAAGAAATTCAGTTTATCCAGTTATTTCAACAGACATATTAACCACTAAAATCATTATTTATTGTTCAATATTGATCAAATATGCATATAATTAAAGGAATTTCATAGTAAAATGCACATAGATACCTAACTTAGTTGTTCTGAGTCTCTCAGAATGAATATGGGCATTTTTGTATGACAGATTTCAATAAAAACCAAAGAAATTCAGTTCATCCAGTTATTTTGACGGACATATTAACCCCTAAAATCATTATTTATTGTCCAATATTGATCAAACATGCATATAATTAAAGGATTTTCATAGTAAAATGCACATAGATACCTAACTTAGGTGTCTTGAGTCTCTCAGAATGAATATGGGCATTTTTGTATGACAGATGTCAATAAAAACCAAAGAAATTCAGTTTATCCAGTTATTTCGACAGACATATTAAACCCTTAAATCATTATTTATTGTCCAATGTTGATCAAACATGCATATAATTAAAGGATTTTCATATAACAATGCACATAGATACCTAACTTAGTTGTTCTGAATCTCTCAGAATGAATATGGGCATTTTTGTATGACAGATGTCAATAAAAACCAAAGAAATTCAGTTCATCCAGTTATTTCGACGGACATATTAACCCCTAAAATCATTATTTATTGTCCAATATTGATCAAACATGCATATAATTAAAGAATTTTCATAGTAAAATGCACATAGATACCTAACTTAGTTGTCCTGAGTCTCTCAGAATGATATGGGCATTTTTGTATGTCAGATGTCAATAAAACCCAAAAAAATTCAGTTTATCCGGTTATTTCAACAGACATATTAACTCCTAAAATCATTATTTATTGTCCAATATTGATCAAACATGCATATAATTAAAGGAATTTCATAGTACAATGCACATAGATACCTAGCTTAGTTGTCCTGAGTCTCTCAGAATGAATATTGGCATTTTTGCATGACAGATGTCAATAAAAACCAAAGAAATTCAGTTTATCCAGTTATTTCAACAGACATATTAACCACTAAAATCATTATTTATTGTTCAATATTGATCAAATATGCATATAATTAAAGGAATTTCATAGTACAATGCACATATATACCTAACTTAGTTGTCCTGAGTCTCTCAGAATGAATATGGGCATTTTTGTATGACAGATGTCAATAAAAAACAAAGAAATTCAGTTTATCCAGTTATTTCGACAGACATATTAAACCCTTAAATCATTATTTATTGTCCAATGTTGATCAAACATGCATATAATTAAAGGATTTTCATAGTAAAATGCACATAGATACCTAACTTAGTTGTTCTGAGTCTCTCAGAATGAATATGGGCATTTTTGTATGACAGATTTCAATAAAAACCAAAGAAATTCAGTTCATCCAGTTATTTTGACGGACATATTAACCCCTAAAATCATTATTTATTGTCCAATATTGATCAAACATGCATATAATTAAAGGATTTTCATAGTAAAATGCACATAGATACCTAACTTAGGTGTATTGAGTCTCTCAGAATGAATATGGGCATTTTTGTATGACAGATGTCAATAAAAAACAAAGAAATTCAGTTTATCCAGTTATTTCGACAGACATATTAAACCCTTAAATCATTATTTATTGTCCAATGTTGATCAAACATGCATATAATTAAAGGATTTTCATATAACAATGCACATAGATACCTAACTTAGTTGTTCTGAGTCTCTCAGAATGAATATGGGCATTTTTGTATGACAGATTTCAATAAAAACCAAAGAAATTCAGTTCATCCAGTTATTTCGACGGACATATTAACCCCTAAAATCATTATTTATTGTCCAATATTGATCAAACATGCATATAATTAAAGGATTTTTATAGTAAAATGCACATAGATACCTAACTTAGTTGTTCTGAGTCTCTCAGAATGAATATGGGCATTTTTGTATGACATATTTCAATAAAAACCAAAGAAATTCAGTTTATCCAGTTATTTCAACAGACATATTAACCCCTAAAATCATTATTTATTGTCCAATATTGATCAAATATGCATATAATTAAAGGAATTTCATAGTACAATGCACATAGATACCTAACTTAGTTGTTCTGAGTCTCTCAGAATGAATATGGGCATTTTTGAATGACAGATGTCAATAAAAACCAAAGAAATTCAGTTTATCCAGTTATTTTGGCAGACATATTAACCCCCTAAAATCATTATTTATTGTCCAATATTGATCAAATATGCATATAATTAAAGGATTTACATATAACAATGCACATAGATACCTAACTTATTTGTTCTGAGTCTCTCAGAATGAATATGGGCATTTTTGTATGACAGATGTCAATAAAAAACAAAGAAATTCAGTTTATCCAGTTATTTCAACAGACATATTAACCCCTAAAATCATTATTTATTTCCAATATTGATCAAACATGCATATAATTAAAGGATTTTCATAGTACAATGCACATAGATACCTAACTTAGTTGTCCTGAGTCTCTCAGAATGAATATGGGCATTTTTGTATGACAGATTTCAATAAAACCCAAAGAAATTCAGTTTATCCAGTTATTTCGACAGACATATTAAACCCTTAAATCATTATTTATTGTCCAATGTTGATCAAACATGCATATAATTAAAGGATTTTCATAGTAAAATGCACATAGATACCTAACTTAGTTGTCCTGAGTCTCTCAGAATGAATATGAGCATTTTTGTATGACAGATGTCAATAAAACCCAATGATATTCATTTTATCCAGTTATTTCGACAGACATATTAAACCCTAAAATCATTATTTATTGTCCAATGTTGATCAAACATGCATATAATTAAAGGATTTTCATAGTACAATGCACATAGATACCTAACTTAGTTGTTCTGAATCTCTCAGAATGAATATGGGCATTTTTGTATGACAGATGTCAATAAAAACCAAAGAAATTCAGTTCATCCAGTTATTTCGACGGACATATTAACCCCTAAAATCATTATTTATTGTCCAATATTGATCAAACATGCATATAATTAAAGGATTTTCATAGTAAAATGCACATAGATACCTAACTTAGTTGTCCTGAGTCTCTCAGAATGATATGGGCATTTTTGTATGTCAGATGTCAATAAAACCAAAAAAAATTCAGTTTATCCGGTTATTTCAACAGACATATTAACTCCTAAAATCATTATTTATTGTCCAATATTGATCAAACATGCATATAATTAAAGGATTTTCATAGTACAATGCACATAGATACCTAACTTAGTTGTTCTGAATCTCTCAGAATGAATATGGGCATTTTTGTATGACAGATGTCAATAAAAACCAAAGAAATTCAGTTCATCCAGTTATTTCGACGGACATATTAACCCCTAAAATCATTATTTATTGTCCAATATTGATCAAACATGCATATAATTAAAGAATTTTCATAGTAAAATGCACATAGATACCTAACTTAGTTGTCCTGAGTCTCTCAGAATGATATGGGCATTTTTGTATGTCAGATGTCAATAAAACCCAAAAAAAATCAGTTTATCCGGTTATTTCAACAGACATATTAACTCCTAAAATCATTATTTATTGTCCAATATTGATCAAACATGCATATAATTAAAGGAATTTCATAGTACAATGCACATAGATACCTAGCTTAGTTGTCCTGAGTCTCTCAGAATGAATATGGGCATTTTTGCATGACAGATGTCAATAAAAACCAAAGAAATTCAGTTTATCCAGTTATTTCAACAGACATATTAACCACTAAAATCATTATTTATTGTTCAATATTGATCAAATAT
>JASFXZ010000297.1:0-5000 GCA_032209605.1 Mactromeris polynyma
GGCTTCGACCGCCTACAAACCGGACAGGTATGCGGGGATACGAGACGGCACTCGACTGCGCTTCCAACGAGCCATCACTTGGCCGACTGCGGTGACTTTGAAATTTCCCAGTAGTGGTACGTACCGTCCGACGCGAGACAAGCCTGCTTTCAGCCGAAATACTACGTGAGCGAGCCTTCGCAGTTCTAGGTCGCTCCCCGGCTTCGACCGCCTACAAGCCGGACAGGTATGCGGGGATACGAGACGGCACTCGACTGCGCTTCCAACGAGCCATCACTTGGCCGACTGCGGGGACTTTGAAATTTCCCAGTAGTGGTACGTACCGTCCGACTCGAGACAAGCCTGCTTTCAGCCGAAATACTACGCGAGCGAGCCTTCGCAGTTCTAGGTCGCTCCCCGGCTTCGACCGCCTACAAGCCGGACAGGTATGCGGGGATACGAGACGGCACTCGACTGCGCTTCCAACGAGCCATCACTTGGCCGACTGCGGGGACTTTGAAATTTCCCAGTAGTGGTACGTACCGTCCGACGCGAGACAAGCCTGATTTCAGCCGAAATACTACGTGAGCGAGCCTTCGCAGTTCTAGGTCGCTCCCCGGCTTCGACCGCCTACAAGCCGGACAGGTATGCGGGGATACGAGACGGCACTCGACTGCGCTTCCAACGAGCCATCACTTGGCCGACTGTGGGGACTTTGAAATTTCCCAGTAGTGGTACGTACCGTCCGACGCGAGACAAGCCTGCTTTCAGCCGAAATACTACGTGAGCGAGCCTTCGCAGTTCTAGGTCGCTCCCCGGCTTCGACCGCCTACAAGCCGGACAGGTATGCGGGGATACGAGACGGCACTCGACCGCGCTTCCAACGAGCCATCACTTGGCCGACTGCGGGGACTTTGAAATTTCCCAGTAGTGGTACGTAGCGTCCGAGGCGAGACAAGCCTGATTTCAGCCGAAATACTACGTGAGCGAGCCTTCGCAGTTCTAGGTCGCTTCCCCGGCTTCGACCGCCTACAAGCCGGACAGGTATGCGGGGATACGAGACGGCACTCGACTGCGCTTCCAACGAGCCATCACTTGGCCGACTGTGGGGACTTTGAAATTTCCCAGTAGTGGTACGTACCGTCCGAGGCGAGACAAGCCTGCTTTCAGCCGAAATACTACGTGAGCGAGCCTTCGCAGTTCTAGGTCGCTCCCCGGCTTCGACCGCCTACAAGCCGGACAGGTATGGGGGGGATACGAGACGGCACTCGACTGCGCTTCCAACGAGCCATCACTTGGCCGACTGCGGGGACTTTGAAATTTCCCAGTAGTGGTACGTAGCGTCGGAGGCGAGACAAGCCTGATTTCAGCCGAAATACTACGTGAGCGAGCCTTCGCAGTTCTAGGTCGCTTCCCCGGCTTCGACCGCCTACAAGCCGGACAGGTATGGGGGGGAAACGAGATGGTACGCGACTGTGCTTCCAACGTGCCATCACTTGGGCGACTGTAGGGACTTTAAAATTTATAATTTAAACTTTGTAAACCCACGGGGATTTTTTGATGTGCGGATAGTGAACCCACGTCGACGTTCCGAGGCTATATATAAGGGGCGAGTTGATGCAAACCCACATTTTTGAAATTCCGCTTCCTTCTGTCCGTGATAGCTCGGGAGGCGTTCTCGGCCACTTTTCCCGTCATCGCACGTCCCTCCTTGCATGGTAGGTACGGAAGCAGACGGGCTTCGGGTACTACGCAAGTGCGGCCCGTGGTCGGCCGCTAAGTCGCGGTGAGTCAGGCGGGCAGTCGGCCGTCGAAGCACGGGAGACGATCACGGCCACTTTCCTCGTCGTCGCACGTCCCTCCTTGCCTGGTAGGTACGGAAGCAGACGGGCTTCGGGTACTACGCAAGTGCGGCCCGTGGTCGGCCGCTAAGTCGCGGTGAGTCAGGCGGGCAGTCGGCCGTCGAAGCACGGGAGGCGATCACGGCCACTTTCCTCGTCGTCGCACGTCCCTCCTTGCCTGGTAGGTACGGAAGCAGCCGGGCTTCGGGTACTACGCAAGTGCGGCCCGTGGTCGGCCGCTAAGTCGCGGTGAGTCAGGCGGGCAGTCGGCCGTCGAAGCACGGGAGACGATCACGGCCACTTTCCTCGTCGTCGCACGTCCCTCCTTGCCTGGTAGGTACGGAAGCAGACGGGCTTCGGGTACTACGCAAGTGCGGCCCGTGGTCGGCCGCTAAGTCGCGGTGACTCAGGCGGGCAGTCGGCCGTCGAAGCACGGGAGACGATCACGGCCACTTTCCTCGTCGTCGCACGTCCCTCCTTGCCTGGTAGGTACGGAAGCAGACGGGCTTCGGGTACTACGCAAGTGCGGCCCGTGGTCGGCCGCTAAGTCGCGGTGAGTCAGGCGGGCAGTCGGCCGTCGAAGCACGGGAGACGATCACGGCCACTTTCCTCGTCGTCGCACGTCCCTCCTTGCCTGGTAGGTACGGAAGCAGACGGGCTTCGGGTACTACGCAAGTGCGGCCCGTGGTCGGCCGCTAAGTCGCGGTGACTCAGGCGGGCAGTCGGCCGTCGAAGCGCGGGAGACGATCACGGCCACTTTCCCCGTCGTCGCACGTCCCTCCTTGCCTGGTAGGTACGGAAGCAGACGGGCTTCGGGTACTACGCAAGTGCGGCCCGTCGTCGACCGCTAAGTCGCGGTGAAACAGGCGGGCAGTCGGCCGTCGAAGCACGGGAGACGATCACGGCCACTTTCCCCGTAGTCGCACGTCCCTCCTTGCCTGGTAGGTACGGAAGCAGACGGGCTTCGGGTACTACGCAAGTGCGGCCCGTGGTCGGCCGCTAAGTCGCGGTGAAACAAGCGGGCAGTCGGCCGTCGAAGCACGGGAGGCGGCTTCTGTGAGTTACAATTAAAACTTAGTAAACCCACGAGTTCGTCTCGATTTGCTAATAGTGAACCCACACCGAGGTCCCCGATTTATATATGGAGGCAAAGATGTTTCGGGACTGGTTTCAGGTGAAGAGCTTGTTATCGGTACGCCTAGTGGAGGTACGGCTAACGCTGTTAATCTGCTTTGCTCGTTTTACCCTTCTCGTCAACCTCAAGTGGTCCTTGAGGGGTGTCTGTTTACGGCCTATGCCGTAAGGTACGCCCTTCGGACTGCGTCTTGGTAATGGCAACTTAGTCGCCGAGAGGGCTACGGACGCCCGCCCAACCTTACAGGTCAGTTGGCGGGTGTCGGCCGCGGTTGCGACGATCCGTTGGAGACCACTGCGTCCCTCCGGACTCGCTTCCGTACTCGGTGCACGTCTCGCCGCATTGCGCGGCACAGGTCCCGAGAAGCACACGGTCGGCCGCTCCTTCCGCTAGTAAAACAGCCGGACAGGTCCTGCGGATTCGACGCCGCTTTACGCGGACGTTCGAAGGCGAACGAACAACCAATTATAAATACGGACCCGCTGCTCTGCTTTGTCGCGGTAGCGGGAACACCGTCAGTCGCACGAACGGAGTGGAAAGCGCTAGTCGCCAGTACCTCCAGGCCGGCGGCCAGCCTGCAAATACTCGAGTAGCGTCCGCTTAAGCACGGGGGTCGCGAAACACGAAAGCAGGCAGCCAGCCCGTCCACGTCAGAGTACGCAAGTATTCTTAGAAGCGTCCGCCTTTATTGGGGGTCGGTGAAACGTGATACGGGCTGGTGGTATGGCCGGCAGACGGCGGCACGGTGGCTCACAGCCGCCGTTGCGCAAACGTCGTCAGTCGCACGAACGGAGTGGAAAGCGCTAGTCGCCAGTACCTCCAGGCCCGCGATGGCGGCCGCGGCGGACTCCCGGCGCCGGGAGGAAACCGATGGCCGTTCGTCCGAGCCGCAAACGTAGCAGCCACACACATCGCAGCCGCCTCCGTATTGCACGGTGCGCGCGCGATTGTGTGGCTTAACAACAGTAGCTACCTGGTTGATCCTGCCAGTAGTCATATGCTTGTCTCAAAGATTAAGCCATGCATGTCTAAGTACACGCCTCAACACGGCGAGACTGCGAATGGCTCATTAAATCAGTTATGGTTCCTTAGATCGTACAATCCTACTTGGATAACTGTGGCAATTCTAGAGCTAATACATGCAACACAGCTCCGACCCGCGAGGGGAAGAGCGCTTTTGTTAGCCCAAAACCAATCCGGGTTCGCCCGTCAAACGGCGGCCCGGCCCAACGTGGTGACTCCGAACAACTTTGTGCCGATCGCATGCCCTAGCGGCGGCGACGCATCTTTCAAGTGTCTGCCCTATCAACTTTCGATGGTACGTGCTATGCCTACCATGGTGATAACGGGTAACGGGGAATCAGGGTTCGGTTCCGGAGAGAGGGAGCATGAGATACGGCTACCACATCCAAGGAAGGCAGCAGGCGCGCAAATTACCCACTCCCGACACGGGGAGGTAGTGACGAAAAATAACAATACGGGACTCTTTCGAGGCCTCGTAATTGGAATGAGTACACTTTAAATCCTTTAACGAGGATCCATTGGAGGGCAAGTCTGGTGCCAGCAGCCGCGGTAATTCCAGCTCCAATAGCGTATATTAAAGTTGCTGCAGTTAAAAAGCTCGTAGTTGGATCTCGGGTGCAGGCTTGCGGTCCGCCTCGCGGCGGTCACTGCTCGTCCTGACCTCCACGCCGGTTGTCCGCGCCCTGGTGCTCTTGATTGAGTGTCTCGGCCGGCCGGAACGTTTACTTTGAAGAAATTAGAGTGCTCAAAGCAGGCCTTTGCCGCCTGAATAATGGTGCATGGAATAATGGAATAGGACCTCGGTTCTATTTTGCTGGTTTTCGGAGCTCGAGGTAATGATTAGTAGGGACAGACGGGGGCATTCGTATTGCGGCGCTAGAGGTGAAATTCTTGGACCGTCGCAAGACGAACTACAGCGATAGCATTTGCCAAGCATGTTTTCATTAATCAAGAACGAAAGTCAGAGGTTCGAAGACGATCAGATACCGTCGTAGTTCTGACCATAAACGATGCCAACTGTC
>JASFXZ010000298.1:0-10436 GCA_032209605.1 Mactromeris polynyma
CGACCTAAAGGATATACACAATTTTCCTATTTGAATGCAATTTATTTGTTTAAATGAGTTCATTCTTGAATACGTTGCTATTAAATACGTCTATAATGTGTTATCTAACTATTTTGAATGCAATTAGTGAGGAAAATATAGTTCAACTGTTGATTATATTTATCTTATGTACCCAAAGGATATGCACATTTTCCCACTTTCAATGCAATTGATGGGTATATTTGAGTTCATTTTTGAATACATTGACCATAAATTCATATATAATGTGTTATATTTACTATTTGAATGCAATTAGTGAGAAAAATAGAGTTCACATGTTGATTATATTGACCTAATATACCCAAAGAATATGCACACTTTCCCAGTTTCATTGCAATTTATGGGATAGTTGAGTGCATTTGTGAATCTATTGACCTACTATTCATATACAGTATGTTATATTCACTATTTTGAATGCAATGAGTGAGGAAAATAGAGTTCACCTGTTGATTATATTGACCTAATATACATAAAGAATATGCACAATTACCCACTTTCAATGCAGTTCATTGGTATATTTGAGTTTATGTTTGAATATATTGAACTAAAGTTCATGTGTTATCAGTTATATTTACTGTTTTGAATGCAATCAGTGAAGAAAATAGTTCATCTGTCGATTATATTGACCTAATATACCTAAAGAATATGCACAATTTTCCACTTTGAATGCTATTTATGGTTGTATTTGAGTTCATTTTTGAATATATTGAAATAAAATTCATATGAAATATGTTATATTCACTGTTTTAAATGCAATTACTGAGGAAAATACAGTTCACATGTTGATTGTATGGACCTAATATACCTAAGGAATATGCACAATTTTCCACTTTCAATGCAATGTATAGGTTTATTTAAGTTCATTTTTGAAGATATTGAACTAAAATTCATATGTAATATGTCATATTCACTGTTTTGAATGCAATTAGTGAGGAAAATAGAGTTCACCTGTTGATTATATTGACCTATTATACCAAAAGAATATGCACAATTTCCCAATTTGAATGCAATTTATGGGTGTATTTGAGTTCATTTTTGAATATATGAACTAAAATTCAGATGTAATATGCTATATTCACTGTTTTCAATGCAATTAGTGAGGATAATAGAGTTCATCTGTTGATTATATTGACCTAATATACCTAAAAAATATGCACAATTACCCACTTTCAATGCAGTTCACTGGTATATTTGAGTTTATGTTTGAATATATTGAACTAAAATTCATATGTTATCAGTTATATTTACTGTTTTGAATGCAATTAGTGAAGAAAATAGTTCATCTGTTGATTATATTGACCTAATATACCTAAAGAATATGCACAATTTTCCACTTTCAATGCAATGTATAGGTTTATTTAAGTTCATTTTTGAAGATATTGAACTAAAATTCATATGTAATATGTAATATTCACTGTTTTGAATGTAAATAGTGAGGAAAATAGAGTTCACCTGTTGATTATATTGACCTATTATACCCAAAGAATATGCACAATTTCCCAATTTGAATGCAATTTATGGGTGTATTTGAGTTCATTTTTGAATATATGAACTAAAATTCAGATGTAATATGCTATATTCACTGTTTTAAATGCAATTAGTGAGGATAATAGAGTTCATCTGTTGATTATATTGACCTAATATACCTAAAAAATATGCACAATTACCCAACTTCAATGCAGTTCATTGGAATATTTGAGTTTATGTTTGAATATATTGAACTAAAATTCATATGTTATCAGTTATATTTACTGTTTTGAATGCAATTAGTGAGGAAAATAGTTCATCTGTTGATTATAATGACCTAATATACCTAAAGAATATGCACAATTTTCCACTTTCAATGCAATGTATAGGTTTATTTAAGTTCATTTTTGAAGATATTGAACTAAAATTCATATGTAATATGTCATATTCACTGTTTTAAATGCAATTAGTGAGGATAATAGAGTTCACCTGTTGATTATATTGACCTAATATAACTAAAAAATATGCACAATTACCCACTTTCAATGCAGTTCATTGGTATATTTGAGTTTATGTTTGAATATATTGAACTAAAATTCATATGTTATCAGTTATATTTACTGTTTTGAATGCAATTAGTGAAGAAAATAGTTCATCTGTTGATTATATTGACCTAATATACCAAAAGAATATGCACAATTTCCACTTTCAATGCTATTTATGGTTGTATTTGAGTTCATTTTTGAATATATTGAACTAAAATTCATATGTGATATGTTATATTCACTGTTTTAAATGCAATTACTGAGGAAAATACAGTTCACATGTTGATTGTATGGATCTAATACACCTAAGGAATATGCACAATTTTCCACTTTCAATGCAATGTATAGGTTTATTTTAGTTCATTTTTGAAGATATTGAACTAAAATTCATATGTAATATGTCATATTCACTGTTTTAAATGCAATTAGTGAGGAAAATAGAGTTCACCTGTTGATTATATTGACCTATTATACCCAAAGAATATGCACAATTTTCCACTTTCAATGCAATGTATAGGTTTATTTAAGTTCATTTCTGAAGATATTGAACTAAAATTCATATGTAATATGCTATATTCACTGTTGTAAATGCAATTAGTGAGGATAATAGAGTTCATCTGTTGATTATATTGACCTAATATACCTAAAAAATAGGCACAATTACCCACTTTCAATGCAGTTCATTGGAATATTTGAGTTTATGTTTGAATATATTGAACTAAAATTCATGTGTTATCAGTTATATTTACTGTTTTGAATGCAATTAGTGAGGAAAATAGTTCATCTGTTGATTATATTGACCTAATATTCCTAAAGAATATGCACAATTTTCCATTTTGAATGCTATTTATGGTTGTATTTGAGTTCATTTTTGAATATATTGAACTAAAATGCATATGTAATATGTTATATTCACTGTTTTAAATGCAATTACTGAGGAAAATACAGTTCACATGTTGATTGTATGGACCTAATATACCTAAGGAATATGCACAATTTTCCACTTTCAATGCAATGTATAGGTTTATTTAAGTTCATTTTTGAAGATATTGAACTAAAATTCATATGTAATATGTCATATTCACTGTTTTGAATGCAATTAGTGAGGAAAATAGAGTTCACCTGTTGATTATATTGACCTATTATACCAAAAGAATATGCACAATTTCCCACTTTGAATGCAATTTATGGGTGTATTTGAGTTCATTTTTGAATATATGAACTAAAATTCAGATGTAATATGCTAAATTCACTGTTTTCAATGCAATTAGTGAGGATAATAGAGTTCACCTGTTGATTGTATGGACCTAATATACCTAAGGAATATGCACAATTTTCCACTTTCAATGCAATGTATAGGTTTATTTAAGTTTATTTTTGAAGATATTGAACTAAAATTCATATGTAATATGTCATATTCACTGTTTTGAATGCACTTAGTGAGGAAAATAGAGTTCACCTGTTGATTATATTGACCTATTATACCAAAAGAATATGCACAATTTCCCACTTTGAATGCAATTTATGGGTGTATTTGAGTTCATTTTTGAATATATGAACTAAAATTCAGATGTAATATGCTATATTCACTGTTTTAAATGCAATTAGTGAGGATAATAGAGTTCACCTGTTGATTGTATGGACCTAATATACCTAAGGAATATGCACAATTTTCCACTTTCAATGCAATGTATAGGTTTATTTAAGTTCATTTTTGAAGATATTGAACTAAAATTCATATGTAATATGTCATATTCACTGTTTTGAATGCAATTACATGTAGTGAGGATAATAGAGTTCATCTGTTTATTATATTGACCTAATATACCTAAAAAATATGCACAATTACCCACCTTCAATGCAGTTCATTGGAATATTTGAGTTTATGTTTGAATATATTGAACTTAAATTCATATGTTATCAGTTATATTTACTGTTTTGAATGCAATTAGTGAGGAAAATAGTTCATCTGTTGATTATATTGACCTAATATACCTAAAGAATATGCACAATTTTCCATTTTGAATGCTATTTATGGTTGTATTTGAGTTCATTTTTGAATATATTGAACTAAAATTCATATGTGATATGTTATATTCACTGTTTTAAATGCAATTACTGAGGAAAATACAGTTCACATGTTGATTGTATGGACCTAATACACCTAAGGAATATTCACAATTTTCCACTTTCAATGCAATGTATAGGTTTATTTAAGTTCATTTTTGAAGATATTGAACTAAAATTCATATGTAATATGTCATATTCACTGTTTTAAATGCAATTAGTGAGGAAAATAGAGTTCACCTGTTGATTATATTTACCTATTATACCCAAAGAATATGCACAATTTCCCACATTGAATGCAATTTATGGGTGTATTTGAGTTCATTTTTGAATATATGAACTAAAATTCAGATGTAATATGCTATATTCACTGTTTTAAATGCAATTAGTGAGGATAATAGAGTTCACCTGTTGATTGTATGGACCTAATATACCTAAGGAATATGCACAATTTTCCACTTTCAATGCAATGTATAGGTTTATTTAAGTTCATTTTTGAAGATATTGAACTAAAATTCATATGTAATATGTAATATTCACTGTTTTGAATGTAATTAGTGAGGAAAATAGAGTTCACCTGTTGATTATATTGACCTATTATACCCAAAGAATATGCACAATTTCCCAATTTGAATGCAATTTATGGGTGTATTTGAGTTCATTTTTGAATATATGAACTAAAATTCAGATGTAATATGCTATATTCACTGTTTTAAATGCAATTAGTGAGGATAATAGAGTTCATCTGTTGATTATATTGACCTAATATACCTAAAAAATATGCACAATTACCCACTTTCAATGCAGTTCACTGGTATATTTGAGTTTATGTTTGAATATATTGAACTAAAATTCATATGTTATCAGTTATATTTACTGTTTTGAATGCAATTAGTGAAGAAAATAGTTCATCTGTTGATTATATTGACCTAATATACCTAAAGAATATGCACAATTTTCCACTTTGAATGCTATTTATGGTTGTATTTGAGTTCATTTTTGAATATATTGAACTAAAATGCATATGTAATATGTTATATTCACTGTTTTAAATGCAATTACTGAGGATAATACAGTTCACATGTTGATTGTATGGACCTAATATACCTAAGGAATATGCACAATTTTCCACTTTCAATGCAATGTATAGGTTTATTTAAGTTCATTTTTGAAGATATTGAACTAAAATTCATATGTAATATGTCATATTCACTTTTTTGAATGCAATTAGTGAGGAAAATAGAGTTCACCTGTTGATTATATTGACCTATTATACCCAAAGAATATGCACAATTTCCCAATTTGAATGCAATTTATGGGTGTATTTGAGTTCATTTTTGAATATATGAACTAAAATTCATATGTAATATGTTATATTCACTGTTTTAAATGCAATTACTGAGGAAAATACAGTTCACATGTTGATTGTCTGGACCTAATACACCTTAAGAATATGCACAATTTCCTATTTTGAATGCAATTTATTGGTATATTTCACTCCTTTTGTGATATATTGACATAAAATACATATATTATATGTTATATTCACTGTTTTGAATGCATTTAGTGTGGAAATTAGAGTTCACCTTTTGATTATATTGACTAAAACACCTTAAGAATATGCACAATTTCCTACTTTCAATGCAATTTATTGGTATATTTCAGTCCTTTTGTGATATATTGACATAAAATATATATATTTATATGTTATATTCACTTTTTTGAATGCATTTAGTGTGGAAAATATAGTTCACCTTTTGATCATATTGACTTATACACCTTAAGAATATGAACAATTTCCTAATATCAATGCAATTTATTGGTATATTTGAATTCATTTTTGAATATATTGACCTTAAATACATCCATAATGTGTTAATCATACTATTTTGAATGCAATTATTGAGGGAAATAGAGTTCACCTGTTGATGATATTGACCTAAGATACCTAAATAATATACACAGTTTCACACTTTGAATGCAATTTATGGTTTTAATGAGTTTTTTTGTGAATATATTGACCATAAATTCATATATAATGTGTTATTTTTACTATTTTGAATGCAATTAGTGAGAAGAATAGAGTTCACTTGTTGATTATATTGACCTAATATACCCAAATAATATGCACACTTTCCCACTTTCATTGCAATTTATGGGATAGTTGAGTGCATTTGTGAATCTATTGACCTACTCTTCATATACAATATGTTATATTCACTATTTTGAATGCAATTAGTGAGGAAAATAGAGTTCACCTGTTGATTATACTGACCTAATATACCCAAAGGATATGCACAATTTCCCACTTTCAATGCAATTTATGGGTATATTTGAGTTCATTTTTGAATACATTGACCATAAATTCATATATTATGTGTTATATTTACTATTTGAATGCAATTAGTGAGGTAAATAGAGTTCTCATTTTGATTATATTGACCTAATATACCTATAGACTATGCCAAAATTCCTATTTTGAATGCAATTTATTGGTATATTTCAGTCCTTTTGTGAATATATTGACACAAAATTCATATATTATATGTTATATTCACTGTTTTGAATGCATTTATTGTGGAAAATAGAGTTCACCTATTGATTATATTGACCTAATACACCTTAAGAATACGCACAATTTCCTACTTTCAATGCAATTTATGGGTATATTTGTGTTTATTTTGCGAATGGTGGACGGAGATCCGCAAAAACACGCCGTATGTTAAACATTTAACCGGTTCTCACTCGTTGGAAATAAAGAAAATACCCTCACTCGTTGGAAATGAATCCTTTGACCGTATTAGTCGGTCGTTTCACGGTATTTGCGGGGCCGAAATGTAGGTCCGAGTTATTGTAAAGCAAGGCGACCTAAAGGATATACACAATTTTCCTATTTGAATGCAATTTATTTGTTTAAATGAGTTCATTCTTGAATACGTTGCTATTAAATACGTCTATAATGTGTTATCTAACTATTTTGAATGCAATTAGTGAGGAAAATATAGTTCAACTGTTGATTATATTTATCTTATGTACCCAAAGGATATGCACATTTTCCCACTTTCAATGCAATTGATGGGTATATTTGAGTTCATTTTTGAATACATTGACCATAAATTCATATATAATGTGTTATATTTACTATTTGAATGCAATTAGTGAGAAAAATAGAGTTCACATGTTGATTATATTGACCTAATATACCCAAAGAATATGCACACTTTCCCAGTTTCATTGCAATTTATGGGATAGTTGAGTGCATTTGTGAATCTATTGACCTACTATTCATATACAGTAAGTTATATTCACTATTTTGAATGCAATGAGTGAGGAAAATAGAGTTCACCTGTTGATTATATTGACCTAATATACATAAAGAATATGCACAATTACCCACTTTCAATGCAGTTCATTGGTATATTTGAGTTTATGTTTGAATATATTGAACTAAAGTTCATGTGTTATCAGTTATATTTACTGTTTTGAATGCAATCAGTGAAGAAAATAGTTCATCTGTCGATTATATTGACCTAATATACCTAAAGAATATGCACAATTTTCCACTTTGAATGCTATTTATGGTTGTATTTGAGTTCATTTTTGAATATATTGAAATAAAATTCATATGAAATATGTTATATTCACTGTTTTAAATGCAATTACTGAGGAAAATACAGTTCACATGTTGATTGTATGGACCTAATATACCTAAGGAATATGCACAATTTTCCACTTTCAATGCAATGTATAGGTTTATTTAAGTTCATTTCTGAAGATATTGAACTAAAATTCATATGTAATATGTCATATTCACTGTTTTGAATGCAATTAGTGAGGAAAATAGAGTTCACCTGTTGATTATATTGACCTATTATACCAAAAGAATATGCACAATTTCCCAATTTGAATGCAATTTATGGGTGTATTTGAGTTCATTTTTGAATATATGAACTAAAATTCAGATGTAATATGCTATATTCACTGTTTTCAATGCAATTAGTGAGGATAATAGAGTTCATCTGTTGATTATATTGACCTAATATACCTAAAAAATATGCACAATTACCCTCTTTCAATGCAGTTCACTGGTATATTTGAGTTTATGTTTGAATATATTGAACTAAAATTCATATGTTATCAGTTATATTTACTGTTTTGAATGCAATTAGTGAAGAAAATAGTTCATCTGTTGATTATATTGACCTAATATACCTAAAGAATATGCACAATTTTCCACTTTCAATGCAATGTATAGGTTTATTTAAGTTCATTTTTGAAGATATTGAACTAAAATTCATATGTAATATGTAATATTCACTGTTTTGAATGTAATTAGTGAGGAAAATAGAGTTCACCTGTTGATTATATTGACCTATTATACCCAAAGAATATGCACAATTTCCCAATTTGAATGCAATTTATGGGTGTATTTGAGTTCATTTTTGAATATATGAACTAAAATTCAGATGTAATATGCTATATTCACTGTTTTAAATGCAATTAGTGAGGATAATAGAGTTCATCTGTTGATTATATTGACCTAATATACCTAAAAAATATGCACAATTACCCAACTTCAATGCAGTTCATTGGAATATTTGAGTTTATGTTTGAATATATTGAACTAAAATTCATATGTTATCAGTTATATTTACTGTTTTGAATGCAATTAGTGAGGAAAATAGTTCATCTGTTGATTATAATGACCTAATATACCTAAAGAATATGCACAATTTTCCACTTTCAATGCAATGTATAGGTTTATTTAAGTTCATTTTTGAAGATATTGAACTAAAATTCATATGTAATATGTCATATTCACTGTTTTAAATGCAATTAGTGAGGATAATAGAGTTCACCTGTTGATTATATTGACCTAATATAACTAAAAAATATGCACAATTACCCACTTTCAATGCAGTTCATTGGTATATTTGAGTTTATGTTTGAATATATTGAACTAAAATTCATATGTTATCAGTTATATTTAATGTTTTGAATGCAATTAGTGAAGAAAATAGTTCATCTGTTGATTATATTGACCTAATATACCAAAGAATATGCACAATTTCCACTTTCAATGCTATTTATGGTTGTATTTGAGTTCATTTTTGAATATATTGAACTAAAATTCATATGTGATATGTTATATTCACTGTTTTAAATGCAATTACTGAGGAAAATACAGTTCACATGTTGATTGTATGGATCTAATACACCTAAGGAATATGCACAATTTTCCACTTTCAATGCAATGTATAGGTTTATTTTAGTTCATTTTTGAAGATATTGAACTAAAATTCATATGTAATATGTCATATTCACTGTTTTAAATGCAATTAGTGAGGAAAATAGAGTTCACCTGTTGATTATATTGACCTATTATACCCAAAGAATATGCACAATTTCCCACATTGAATGCAATGTATGGGTGTATTTGAGTTCATTTTTGAATATATGAACTAAAATTCAGATGTAATATGCTATATTCACTGTTTTAAATGCAATTAGTGAGGATAATAGAGTTCATCTGTTGATTATATTGACCTAATATACCTAACAAATAGGCACAATTACCCACTTTCAATGCAGTTCATTGGAATATTTGAGTTTATGTTTGAATATATTGAACTAAAATTCATGTGTTATCAGTTATATTTACTGTTTTGAATGCAATTAGTGAGGAAAATAGTTCATCTGTTGATTATATTGACCTAATATTCCTAAAGAATATGCACAATTTTCCATTTTGAATGCTATTTATGGTTGTATTTGAGTTCATTTTTGAATATATTGAACTAAAAGGCATATGTAATATGTTATATTCACTGTTTTAAATGCAATTACTGAGGAAAATACAGTTCACATGTTGATTGTATGGACCTAATATACCTAAGGAATATGCACAATTTTCCACTTTCAATGCAATGTATAGGTTTATTTAAGTTCATTTTTGAAGATATTGAACTAAAATTCATATGTAATATGTCATATTCACTGTTTTGAATGCAATTAGTGAGGAAAATAGAGTTCACCTGTTGATTATATTGACCTAATATACCTAAAAAATATGCATAATTACCCACTTTCAATGCAGTTCATTGGAATATTTGAGTTTATGTTTGAATATATTGAACTAAAATCTATCTGTTATCAGTTATATTTACTGTTTTGAATGCAATTAGTGAGGAAAATAGTTCATCTGTTGATTATATTGACCTAATATACCTAAAGAATATGCACAATTTTCCATTTTGAATGCTATTTATGGTTGTATTTGAGTTCATTTTTGAATATATTGAACTAAAATGCATATGT
>JASFXZ010000299.1:0-10169 GCA_032209605.1 Mactromeris polynyma
ATTTTGTTTTCACGTAAATATGTCAAGTAATACATCATTTTGTTCGTCTTGATGCCAACTATTGAAATATATATATATGTGTATACTTGCATCTAAATTTACGGCTTATGCTGCCCCTGACTGACTATCACTGACTCTGACTGACTCTGACTGACTCTGACTGGCTCTGACTGACTCTGAAATGGATATATTGCATAGCTGAAGACATTTTTGTCGACGGAGTAGGTAGGTCTTTAAGTCCTGAGAAAATGAGCAAAATCGGAGAGAAATATTTTTTTTCAGAAAAATGAAATTCTATCACAGGTCAAGAACCTGTACGCGATTTCGATTTTTAGCGAAAATTTTGTTTTCACGTAAATATGTCAAGTAATACATCATTTTGTTCGTCTTGATGCCGACTATTGAAATATATATATATGTGTATACTTGCATCTAAATTTACGGCTTATGCTGCCCCTGACTGACTATCACTGACTCTGACTGACTCTGACTGACTCTGACTGGCTCTGACTGACTCTGAAATGGATATATTGCATAGCTGAAGACATTTTTGTCGACGGAGTAGGTAGGTCTTTAAGTCCTGAGAAAATGAGCAAAATCGGAGAGAAATTTTTTTTTTCAGAAAAATGAAATTCTATCACAGGTCAAGACCTGTACGCGATTTCGATTTTTAGCGAAAATTTTGTTTTCACGTAAATATGTCAAGTAATACATCATTTTGTTCGTCTTGATGCCAACTATTGAAATATATATATATGTGTATACTTGCATCTAAATTTACGGCTTATTCTGCCCCTGACTGACTATCACTGACTCTGACTGACTCTGACTGACTCTGACTGGCTCTGACTGACTCTGAAATGGATATATTGCATAGCTGAAGACATTTTTGTCGACGGAGTAGGTAGGTCTTTAAGTCCTGAGAAAATGCGCAAAATCGGAGAGAAATATTTTTTTTCAGAAAAATGAAATTCTATCACAGGTCAAGACCTGTACGCGATTTCGATTTTTAGCGAAAATTTTGTTTTCACGTAAATATGTCAAGTAATACATCATTTTGTTCGTCTTGATGCCAACTATTGAAATATATATATATGTGTATACTTGCATCTAAATTTACGGCTTATGCTGCCCCTGACTGACTCTGACTGACTCTGACTGACTCTGACTGACTCTGACTGACTCTGACTTACTCTGAAATGGATATATTGCATAGCTGAAGACATTTTTGTCGACGGAGTAGGTAGGTCTTTAAGTCCTGAGAAAATGAGCAAAATCGGAGAGAAATATTTTTTTTCAGAAAAATGAAATTCTATCACAGGTCAAGACCTGTACGCGATTTCGATTTTTAGCGAAAATTTGGTTTTCACGTAAATATGTCAAGTAATACATCATTTTGTTCGTCTTGATGCCAACTATTGAAATATATATATATGTGTATACTTGCATCTAAATTTACGGCTTATGCTGCCCCTGACTGACTATCACTGACTCTGACTGACTCTGACTGACTCTGACTGGCTCTGACTGACTCTGAAATGGATATATTGCATAGCTGAAGACATTTTTGTCGACGGAGTAGGTAGGTCTTTAAGTCCTGAGAAAATGAGCAAAATCGGAGAGAAATATTTTTTTTCAGAAAAATGAAATTCTATCACAAGTCAAGACCTGTACGCGATTTCGATTTTTAGCGAAAATTTTGTTTTCACGTAAATATGTCAAGTAATACATCATTTTGTTCGTCTTGATGCCAACTATTGAAATATATATATATGTGTATACTTGCATCTAAATTTACGGCTTATGCTGCCCCTGACTGACTCTGACTGACTCTGACTGACTCTGACTGACTCTGACTGGCTCTGACTGACTCTGAAATGGATATATTGCATAGCTGAAGACATTTTTGTCGACGGAGTAGGTAGGTCTTTAAGTCCTGAGAAAATGAGCAAAATCGGAGAGAAATATTTTTTTTCAGAAAAATGAAATTCTATCACAGGTCAAGACCTGTACGCGATTTCGATTTTTAGCGAAAATTTTGTTTTCACGTAAATATGTCAAGTAATACATCATTTTGTTCGTCTTGATGCCAACTATTGAAATATATATATATGTGTATACTTGCATCTAAATTTACGGCTTATGCTGCCCCTGACTGACTCTGACTGACTCTGACTGACTCTGACTGACTCTGACTGACTCTGAAATGGATATATTGCATAGCTGAAGACATTTTTGTCGACGGAGTAGGTAGGTCTTTAAGTCCTGAGAAAATGAGCAAAATCGGAGAGAAATATTTTTTTTCAGAAAAATGAAATTCTATCACAGGTCAAGACCTGTACGCGATTTCGATTTTTAGCGAAAATTTTGTTTTCACGTAAATATGTCAAGTAATACATCATTTTGTTCGTCTTGATGCCAACTATTGAAATATATATATATGTGTATACTTGCATCTAAATTTACGGCTTATGCTGCCCCTGACTGACTCTGACTGACTCTGACTGACTCTGACTGGCTCTGACTGACTCTGAAATGAATATATTGCATAGCTGAAGACATTTTTGTCGACGGAGTAGGTAGGTCTTTAAGTCCTGAGAAAATGAGCAAAATCGGAGAGAAATATTTTTTTTCAGAAAAATGAAATTCTATCACAGGTCAAGACCTGTACGCGATTTCGATTTTTAGCGAAAATTTTGTTTTCACGTAAATATGTCAAGTAATACATCATTTTGTTCGTCTTGATGCCAACTATTGAAATATATATATATGTGTATACTTGCATCTAAATTTACGGCTTATGATGCCCCTGACTGACTATCACTGACTCTGACTGACTCTGACTGGCTCTGACTGGCTCTGACTTACTCTGAAATTGATATATTGCATAGCTGAAGACATTTTTGTCGACGGAGTAGGTAGGTCTTTAAGTCCTGAGAAAATGAGCAAAATCGGAGAGAAATATTTTTTTTCAGAAAAATGAAATTCTATCACAGGTCAAGACCTGTACGCGATTTCGATTTTTAGCGAAAATTTTGTTTTCACGTAAATATGTCAAGTAATACATCATTTTGTTCGTCTTGATGCCAACTATTGAAATATATATATATGTGTATACTTGCATCTAAATTTACGGCTTATGCTGCCCCTGACTGACTATCACTGACTCTGACTGACTCTGACTGACTCTGACTGGCTCTGACTGACTCTGAAATGGATATATTGCATAGCTGAAGACATTTTTGTCGACGGAGTAGGTAGGTCTTTAAGTCCTGAGAAAATGAGCAAAATCGGAGAGAAATTTTTTTTTTCAGAAAAATGAAATTCTATCACAGGTCAAGACCTATACGCGATTTCGATTTTTAGCGAAAATTTTGTTTTCACGTAAATATGTCAAGTAATACATCATTTTGTTCGTCTTGATGCCAACTATTGAAATATATATATATGTGTATACTTGCATCTAAATTTACGGCTTATGCTGCCCCTGACTGACTCTGACTGACTCTGACTGACTCTGACTGGCTCTGACTGACTCTGAAATGGATATATTGCATAGCTGAAGACATTTTTGTCGACGGAGTAGGTAGGTCTTTAAGTCCTGAGAAAATGAGCAAAATCGGAGAGAAATATTTTTTTTCAGAAAAATGAAATTCTATCACAGGTCAAGACCTGTACGCGATTTCGATTTTTAGCGAAAATTTTGTTTTCACGTAAATATGTTTAGTAATACATCATTTTGTTCGTCTTGATGCCAACTATTGAAATATATATATATGTGTATACTTGCATCTGAATTTACGGCTTATGCTGCCCCTGACTGACTCTGACTGACTCTGACTGACTCTGACTGACTCTGACTGGCTCTGACTGACTCTGAAATGGATATATTGCATAGCTGAAGACATTTTTGTCGACGGAGTAGGTAGGTCTTTAAGTCCTGAGAAAATGAGCAAAATCGGAGAGAAATATTTTTTTTCAGAAAAATGAAATTCTATCACAGGTCAAGACCTGTACGCGATTTCGATTTTTAGCGAAATTTTGTTTTCACGTAAATACGTCAAGTAATACATCATTTTGTTCGTCTTGATGCCAACTATTGAAATATATATATATGTGTATACTTGCATCTAAATTTACGGCTTATGCTGCCCCTAACTGACTCTGACTGACTCTGACTGACTCTGACTGACTCTGACTGACTCTGACTGACTCTGACTGGCTCTGACTGACTCTGAAATGGATATATTGCATAGCTGAAGACATTTTTGTCGACGGAGTAGGTAGGTCTTTAAGTCCTGAGAAAATGAGCAAAATCGGAGAGAAACATTTTTTTTCAGAAAAATGAAATTCTATCACAGGTGAAGACCTGTACGCGATTTCGATTTTTAGCGAAAATTTTGTTTTCACGTAAATATGTCAAGTAATACATCATTTTGTTCGTCTTGATGCCAACTATTGAAATATATATATATGTGTATACTTGCATCTAAATTTACGGCTTATGCTGCCCCTGACTGACTATCACTGACTCTGACTGACTCTGACTGACTCTGACTGACTCTGACTGGCTCTGACTTACTCTGAAATGGATATATTGCATAGCTGAAGACATTTTTGTCGACGGAGTAGGTAGGTCTTTAAGTCCTGAGAAAATGAGCAAAATCGGAGAGAAATATTTTTTTTCAGAAAAATGAAATTCTATCACAGGTCAAGACCTGTACGCGATTTCGATTTTTAGCGAAAATTTTGTTTTCACGTAAATATGTCAAGTAATACATCATTTTGTTCGTCTTGATGCCAACTATTGAAATATATATATATGTGTATACTTGCATCTAAATTTACGGCTTATGCTGCCCCTGACTGACTCTGACTGACTCTGACTGGCTCTGACTGACTCTGAAATGGATATATTGCATAGCTGAAGACATTTTTGTCGACGGAGTAGGTAGGTCTTTAAGTCCTGAGAAAATGAGCAAAATCGGAGAGAAATATTTTTTTTCAGAAAAATGAAATTCTATCACAGGTCAAGACCTGTACGCGATTTCGATTTTTAGCGAAAATTTTGTTTTCACGTAAATATGTCAAGTAATACATCATTTTGTTCGTCTTGATGCCAACTATTGAAATATATATATATGTGTATACTTGCATCTAAATTTACGGCTTATGCTGCCCCTGACTGACTCTGACTGACTCTGACTGACTTTGACTGACTCTGACTGACTCTGACTGACTCTGACTGACTCTGACTGACTCTGAAATGGATATATTGCATAGCTGAAGACATTTTTGTCGACGGAGTAGGTAGGTCTTTAAGTCCTGAGAAAATGAGCAAAATCGGAGAGAAATATTTTTTTTCAGAAAAATGAAATTCTATCACAGGTCAAGACCTGTACGAGATTTCGATTTTTAGCGAAAATTTTGTTTTCACGTAAATATGTCAAGTAATACATCATTTTGTTCGTCTTGATGCCAACTATTGAAATATATATATATGTGTATACTTGCATCTAAATTTACGGCTTATGCTGCCCCTGACTGACTCTGACTGACTCTGACTGACTCTGACTGACTCTGACTGACTCTGAAATGGATATATTGCATAGCTGAAGACATTTTTGTCGACGGAGTAGGTAGGTCTTTAAGTCCTGAGAAAATGAGCAAAATCGGAGAGAAATATTTTTTTTCAGAAAAATGAAATTCTATCACAGGTCAAGACCTGTACGCGATTTCGATTTTTAGCGAAAATTTTGTTTTCACGTAAATATGTCAAGTAATACATCATTTTGTTCGTCTTGATGCCAACTATTGAAATATATATATATGTGTATACTTGCATCTAAATTTACGGCTTATGCTGCCCCTGACTGACTATCACTGACTCTGACTGACTCTGACTGGCTCTGACTGACTCTGAAATGGATATATTGCATAGCTGAAGACATTTTTGTCGACGGAGTAGGTAGGTCTTTAAGTCCTGAGAAAATGAGCAAAATCGGAGAGAAATTTTTTTTTTCAGAAAAATGAAATTCTATCACAGGTCAAGACCTGTACGCGATTTCGATTTTTAGCGAAAATTTTGTTTTCACGTAAATATGTCAAGTAATACATCATTTTGTTCGTCTTGATGCCAACTATTGAAATATATATATATGTGTATACTTGCATCTAAATTTACGGCTTATTCTGCCCCTGACTGACTATCACTGACTCTGACTGACTCTGACTGACTCTGACTGGCTCTGACTGACTCTGAAATGGATATATTGCATAGCTGAAGACATTTTTGTCGACGGAGTAGGTAGGTCTTTAAGTCCTGAGAAAATGCGCAAAATCGGAGAGAAATATTTTTTTTCAGAAAAATGAAATTCTATCACAGGTCAAGACCTGTACGCGATTTCGATTTTTAGCGAAAATTTTGTTTTCACGTAAATATGTCAAGTAATACATCATTTTGTTCGTCTTGATGCCAACTATTGAAATATATATATATGTGTATACTTGCATCTAAATTTACGGCTTATGCTGCCCCTGACTGACTCTGACTGACTCTGACTGACTCTGACTGACTCTGACTGACTCTGACTGACTCTGAAATGGATATATTGCATAGCTGAAGACATTTTTGTCGACGGAGTAGGTAGGTCTTTAAGTCCTGAGAAAATGAGCAAAATCGGAGAGAAATATTTTTTTTCAGAAAAATGAAATTCTATCACAGGTCAAGACCTGTACGCGATTTCGATTTTTAGCGAAAATTTGGTTTTCACGTAAATATGTCAAGTAATACATCATTTTGTTCGTCTTGATGCCAACTATTGAAATATATATATATGTGTATACTTGCATCTAAATTTACGGCTTATGCTGCCCCTGACTGACTATCACTGACTCTGACTGACTCTGACTGACTCTGACTGGCTCTGACTGACTCTGAAATGGATATATTGCATAGCTGAAGACATTTTTGTCGACGGAGTAGGTAGGTCTTTAAGTCCTGAGAAAATGAGCAAAATCGGAGAGAAATATTTTTTTTCAGAAAAATGAAATTCTATCACAAGTCAAGACCTGTACGCGATTTCGATTTTTAGCGAAAATTTTGTTTTCACGTAAATATGTCAAGTAATACATCATTTTGTTCGTCTTGATGCCAACTATTGAAATATATATATATGTGTATACTTGCATCTAAATTTACGGCTTATGCTGCCCCTGACTGACTCTGACTGACTCTGACTGACTCTGACTGACTCTGACTGGCTCTGACTGACTCTGAAATGGATATATTGCATAGCTGAAGACATTTTTGTCGACGGAGTAGGTAGGTCTTTAAGTCCTGAGAAAATGAGCAAAATCGGAGAGAAATATTTTTTTTCAGAAAAATGAAATTCTATCACAGGTCAAGACCTGTACGCGATTTCGATTTTTAGCGAAAATTTTGTTTTCACGTAAATATGTCAAGTAATACATCATTTTGTTCGTCTTGATGCCAACTATTGAAATATATATATATGTGTATACTTGCATCTAAATTTACGGCTTATGCTGCCCCTGACTGACTCTGACTGACTCTGACTGACTCTGACTGACTCTGACTGACTCTGAAATGGATATATTGCATAGCTGAAGACATTTTTGTCGACGGAGTAGGTAGGTCTTTAAGTCCTGAGAAAATGAGCAAAATCGGAGAGAAATATTTTTTTTCAGAAAAATGAAATTCTATCACAGGTCAAGACCTGTACGCGATTTCGATTTTTAGCGAAAATTTTGTTTTCACGTAAATATGTCAAGTAATACATCATTTTGTTCGTCTTGATGCCAACTATTGAAATATATATATATGTGTATACTTGCATCTAAATTTACGGCTTATGCTGCCCCTGACTGACTCTGACTGACTCTGACTGACTCTGACTGGCTCTGACTGACTCTGAAATGAATATATTGCATAGCTGAAGACATTTTTGTCGACGGAGTAGGTAGGTCTTTAAGTCCTGAGAAAATGAGCAAAATCGGAGAGAAATATTTTTTTTCAGAAAATTGAAATTCTATCACAGGTCAAGACCTGTACGCGATTTCGATTTTTAGCGAAAATTTTGTTTTCACGTAAATATGTCAAGTAATACATCATTTTGTTCGTCTTGATGCCAACTATTGAAATATATATATATGTGTATACTTGCATCTAAATTTACGGCTTATGATGCCCCTGACTGACTATCACTGACTCTGACTGACTCTGACTGGCTCTGACTGGCTCTGACTTACTCTGAAATTGATATATTGCATAGCTGAAGACATTTTTGTCGACGGAGTAGGTAGGTCTTTAAGTCCTGAGAAAATGAGCAAAATCGGAGAGAAATATTTTTTTTCAGAAAAATGAAATTCTATCACAGGTCAAGACCTGTACGCGATTTCGATTTTTAGCGAAAATTTTGTTTTCACGTAAATATGTCAAGTAATACATCATTTTGTTCGTCTTGATGCCAACTATTGAAATATATATATATGTGTATACTTGCATCTAAATTTACGGCTTATGCTGCCCCTGACTGACTATCACTGACTCTGACTGACTCTGACTGACTCTGACTGGCTCTGACTGACTCTGAAATGGATATATTGCATAGCTGAAGACATTTTTGTCGACGGAGTAGGTAGGTCTTTAAGTCCTGAGAAAATGAGCAAAATCGGAGAGAAATATTTTTTTTCAGAAAAATGAAATTCTCTCACAGGTCAAGACCTGTACGCGATTTCGATTTTTAGCGAAAATTTTGTTTTCACGTAAATATGTCAAGTAATACATCATTTTGTTCGTCTTGATGCCAACTATTGAAATATATATATATGTGTATACTTGCATCTAAATTTACGGCTTATGCTGCCCCTGACTGACTATCACTGACTCTGACTGACTCTGACTGACTCTGACTGGCTCTGACTGACTCTGAAATGGATATATTGCATAGCTGAAGACATTTTTGTCGACGGAGTAGGTAGGTCTTTAAGTCCTGAGAAAATGAGCAAAATCGGAGAGAAATTTTTTTTTTCAGAAAAATGAAATTCTATCACAGGTCAAGACCTATACGCGATTTCGATTTTTAGCGAAAATTTTGTTTTCACGTAAATATGTCAAGTAATACATCATTTTGTTCGTCTTGATGCCAACTATTGAAATATATATATATGTGTATACTTGCATCTAAATTTACGGCTTATGCTGCCCCTGACTGACTCTGACTGACTCTGACTGACTCTGACTGGCTCTGACTGACTCTGAAATGGATATATTGCATAGCTGAAGACATTTTTGTCGACGGAGTAGGTAGGTCTTTAAGTCCTGAGAAAATGAGCAAAATCGGAGAGAAATATTTTTTTTCAGAAAAATGAAATTCTATCACAGGTCAAGACCTGTACGCGATTTCGATTTTTAGCGAAAATTTTGTTTTCACGTAAATATGTTTAGTAATACATCATTTTGTTCGTCTTGATGCCAACTATTGAAATATATATATATGTGTATACTTGCATCTGAATTTACGGCTTATGCTGCCCCTGACTGACTCTGACTGACTCTGACTGACTCTGACTGACTCTGACTGGCTCTGACTGACTCTGAAATGGATATATTGCATAGCTGAAGACATTTTTGTCGACGGAGTAGGTAGGTCTTTAAGTCCTGAGAAAATGAGCAAAATCGGAGAGAAATATTTTTTTTCAGAAAAATGAAATTCTATCACAGGTCAAGACCTGTACGCGATTTCGATTTTTAGCGAAATTTTGTTTTCACGTAAATACGTCAAGTAATACATCATTTTGTTCGTCTTGATGCCAACTATTGAAATATATATATATGTGTATACTTGCATCTAAATTTACGGCTTATGCTGCCCCTAACTGACTCTGACTGACTCTGACTGACTCTGACTGACTCTGACTGACTCTGA
The DNA here is from genome assembly GCA_032209605.1 of Mactromeris polynyma. NCBI lineage: Eukaryota > Metazoa > Mollusca > Bivalvia > Venerida > Mactridae > Mactromeris > Mactromeris polynyma. The sequence goes on from JASFXZ010000299.1 coordinate 9,951, forward strand.
CTGACTCTGACTGGCTCTGACTGACTCTGAAATGGATATATTGCATAGCTGAAGACATTTTTGTCGACGGAGTAGGTAGGTCTTTAAGTCCTGAGAAAATGAGCAAAATCGGAGAGAAACATTTTTTTTCAGAAAAATGAAATTCTATCACAGGTGAAGACCTGTACGCGATTTCGATTTTTAGCGAAAATTTTGTTTTCACGTAAATATGTCAAGTAA